>JARFJB010001301.1:1430000-1658907 GCA_036346205.1 Vesta saturnalis
CGAATGACTATAGCGCCGAATGATCAAATCACCGAATGGCCAAATCGTCGAATGACCAATGACGCGATAATTTTATAGGTCCAAAACGCCAATGATTGGTGCTGAACCAGATACCGTCGACAGTTTTTTTACAGCAACTTAAAAATGTTAATGAAGTCGAAATAAATCTACTGAAATAAAAAGTTCGGAATTGTGCTTTAGGTAGGTGCATGATTAACTTTACGTATCACTTGGAAGCAAATGTTAACTTTCTTATTTTAACTTGAACTCCCTGTATATTATTACATTTTTGGATTCTACGCAAAATTCTAGACATATTTTGTGTTTAATGCCCTATACTTAACTATACCTAAATGTTAAAAATGACATTTGCAGGCTCTAAAATAATTATCAATTTTTCCTATAAGGAAGCCTTTGTTATTTAATTGGGGTCTGATTCCTTGTTTAAGAGGACATGCTTTAATAAATGTTTTATAAATGATACTGAAAATAAATTTCAAAAAAACTAGCAAGTCAATTTTTTATAATTTTATCTTATTTAGCATTAATGGCTGTCTATTCGGAAAATTTGTAGTTTTCGAAATATTACCAATTTAATATTTTTATTTGGCGGTTTTGCTACGTATTTTAAGTTCAGTTAGCTATGATGGCGTTATTAGGAAACAATCGACTGTTAAAGAATTGTATGGTAGCTGTCAGTTACCATTTGAAAATTACTAATGATCGACGTTTTGATTTGTTTATGTGCGCATAAAGCTGTTCAAAAATGGAAAATAATACGTATTCAAATGCCGACGTACTAAATTTATTCTTTATTCATGGTGAGTGCAACAGGATTATAAGGCGAACGTGCAGAGTTTTTAATGAAAGATTTCCGCATTTGACACCAATGAACAGAAGAAAATTTAGAAACATTATGTTGAATCATCTCAATTATGGAACAATTAATGCAGAAAGAATTTTACCTAGGCCAATAACGTCAAGCGAATATAACATAATCAATGTGTTGGCATATTTTAATGTTCATCCCGAAGACTATATTTGTGCAGCAGAATACGATTTGGGAGTTTCAAAGAATTTTAGCAAAACATGGTGTGCACCCCTATAAATTCAACCTTTTTCATCCAGGTGACGCACCACAACGTAGTGAATTCTGTGAAATTATATCGACAGACGAATCAAAATTCACAAGAGAAGGAATTTTTAATAGACACAATTCTCATTTCTCGGCCACTGAAAATCGTCATTCATCACACAAAGGTACTTGGCCATTACACAAACCGTTGTTACAGACTTTGTTGATAATCTGCCAAAATCGATAATTATTTTAGAGCCTGCAAACGTCATTTTCGACATAAAAATTTAAATATGTCAAAAACGGGAGAGCTAGGTATAGGACATTAAACACAAAATATGTCTAGAATTCTGCGTAGAATGCAAAAATGTAATAATATACAGGGTGTTCTATTTAAAATAAGAAAGTTAACAAGGTCGCCGTTATTTCATCTGAAGAGAGTATATTCGAAAACTCCATTGTACAAATTTTCAAACATTAAATCACATTACTTCCTGAGATATTCTAATGGAGGGTGACCGTGAGACATCTGGTGTATATATAATTATATGTGTATATATATATATATATATATATATATATATATATATATATATATATATATGGGCGCGTACAGGTAAGATATTAAGAAACAGTAGGTGTGCGTAGCGAGTGTGCTCGCGTGCTTGTCTAAGTGTACTCAATATCTCAAAAACTATAAAAACTGTTTCATTTAAACTTGATACCTACACGTCAAAAGTGTGATTTTTGGTAATGATCAGCATGAGAGATAGAAATGAGCAGGCTGTAATCTGAGTGTAATCTTATTTTCTTTCAATTGAGATAACTCAAAAACGATAAACGGACCATCCCAATACTTATTCAACATGTCCCTGTAAATTTTTGTTGACGCTTATATCATCAGATGGCATTGCTAACTGTATGTTAATCTGGAAGATGTTGCTACTAGCTTAGTTAGCATTTAAAATTATACTACAGCATGGTGTTACTTTCTGGAATGACAGTGGAGCCCTGCATGCTACCATGTGAAATTTAATACCATTACAAATCTAAGGTAAATTCGGTTGAGACTATACCGTCCCCATTTGATTGACTCTCAAAGGCCTACAGAATACAGTAGATCAGATTCTAGGTAACCGTACATTCAAAATTGCCTTTTTATCACCATTAAAGTACATTTGAAGTGATAATTTGCATAGTAGCAGTCCTATTTCTTGTTCAAATTCCTTAGTTTTGATCGACGCGAATAGAACACCTTTTGGTAAATACTTATTCAATTTCTCAAGTGATTGTCACTTTTCTTGGTCCGAGGTAGTTAGTTCAGTTGTGTATTATTGTTTAGTTTAAAGATACTATAGAGGTCAGGGGTCACTTGAGATGAAATATTAAAATAAATAAAATTTAGATTGCACTAATATTTGTATCAGGTGTTTATTTTCATTTAATACAGTTTATAAAAAAACTGTTAAAATTTGACAGTTCGTTCTTTAGGAAATCAGCACTAGGTGAAAAAACTATTGCGACCACAAGACAATTCTGGAACAAGAGATTGTAAATACCAGTCAACTTAGCATCATGCCAACAGAACCGTGAATTCTCTTTGTTTAAGAGAATAAGAGTTATAATTTCCGTATTAATACAGTAGCACAGTCAACAATGCATGTGACACTTGGTGACATGATGGAATTGACGTCGAATTTAAAATACGTTTAGATTGGATCGAACTTGGAAGTAAAATTTACTTGTATCAGTTTATAAGATTTAAAGGAGAATATCGAGAATAATGTGTTAGGATATTCAGTATTTCTGACACCCTCAAGATTACAAAAGATCCTTAGTAATGTTCAAATGGGAAGTTCAATCAATAAGCTTTTTGAGAAAAATGAAAATTTGTCATGTTAACTAGTATTAAAATAAACTACATGTTTTAGCTAAAATTTACATTGATCATTTTTCAAAGTATTGACCGTCTTTATTCACTATCTTACACTTACCTATGTTGCTAACATCTCCCTTTCTACCTTCCAACCTACATATGGATATGTAGGTATAGAAGATTATGCAATCGACATTTTTCACCAAGATCGGCCATAATGTCTGTCTGTCTGGCTGCGGGTCTGCCTGTCTGCACGCGCGTGTGTGTCGGGGGGCGTGTGGGGAACTCTTAATAACTGAATCATATGTGTATATTAAATTGTAATCTTGGCTCAATATATACTTCAACAAATGTATCAATAGAGGAATGCGAGTGTAATAAACCATGATGCCTTAACAAGTTAACTGCCATCGTCAATTTTTTATTTAGGTCTTACAAACCAACTAATTGTGATTAGTGACATATATAAAATATATAAATAAAAACTGATATTCTTCGATAGTCGGGCCCATAGGCCTGGCGCGGCGTAGAACGTACCCACTTCTACTTCACCTCCGCCGGTCCCCCACTATTGTCATTCTGTTCACGCACGCTAATTATCTTGTTGATTCAAGTTAGTTTATCGGTGAATATTAGGCAGTTACATTATAGTACAGAATTGCATCTCCCAAAAAACACGCCACATCAGAAGAAAATGAACAACTAATAAATATGTCGGATGAAGATGAGTTTCATGATTTTAGTGACTACGATGATGTTTCTGTAGTCAACTCAAATTTCTAATTGGATTCCGATGTTTCAGGAGTCTTCAGTTGCATCAGGAAGTAAGCAAATTTTGAATGTTTTATTTGATGGGTTGTTTCTATAACTCTTTATATTGAAGATGAAGTGGAAGATGTTGATTCACAAACAGAGATGATGGGTAATTCACAAGAAATCCAACTGGAGAGTAATATTTTTTTTATACTTTATATGAAATATTAGTAATTTAATGAATGGACAAATCCCAAAGGTTTACCAGTAAAAGTAGCACCGTTTTCAGTAGAACATGGTGTACATTGTGATGTGGCTGGCATGTTAGCTGTAGCTAAACTAGGAGAATTCTTTTCTGCTGTTGTCACTGATTCAATATTTGACCATATAGTGTATCAGACAAATTTATATGCCACTCAACTCTTGACTAGTACAGATGCAGGTCTACCTTCCACATTACATGAGTGGACTCCAACAGATATAGACAAAATAAAAAGGTTTTTTTGGATTGATAACGTAGATGGGTATCAAGAAATTACCAGCAATTGCAGATTATTGGAGTCAAGATATTCTGCTTAAGAATTCTTTTGCATCAAGTGTGATTCTTATAAAAATGATTCACTTTGCAAATAACGCTGAATGTCAGGAAGGAAGGTAGATTACATAAAGTAAGTAATTTAGTAAATCTTTTTCTAAAAAATTACCAGACCTTGTACTGTATGTGTTGGCAAATCAATGATTCCATTTAGAGGAAGGCTACTGATGAAACAGTATGATAAGCAAAAAAGACACAGATATGGCATAAAAGTTTTCAAGTTATGTTGTGGAGATGGCTACACACACAATTTACAGATTTATGCTGGAAAAACATTGGAGAAAACTAAAACTACCCCCACCGGAATAGTTATAGAATTATGGTAATCCATACTAGAAAAAAACCGGACTGTCTGTACAGATAACTGGTACATTAGGATAGACCTGGCTAACAAATTCCTGGATAGAAATACTCGTCTAATTGGTAAAATAAGGCGTGATCGGAAGTCAATTCCTAAAGATATTGCCGGAAAGAAACTGAAAGTCAGGGAAATTAGTGCAGCCGAAAACAGCAGAGGGATAACTTTCCTCAACTGGAAAGATAAACGTAATGTATTTATGTTATCAACTCACCATTCTAACCAAACCGAAATTGTACAGACAAAATGTAGGACATATGTCACAAAACCACTAATGGTTGTGGAATATAATAAAGCAAAAGCTGGGGTAGATTTGTCGGATGTAGTGAAAGTCTATTCTTGTCCCCTGCGAAAAACTGTCAAATGGTAAAGAAAGTTAGCCATCGACCTACTATTGAATACATCTCTGGTAAACGTCTACATACTATTCGTGGAAGTTACCAATGAAAAAATGTGAATTGTTGAATTTCGTAAAGCAATAGTAAAATATGTTTGTCAAAAAGAACACGCTGACAATGTCACTACTCTATTCAGTTCGAAGAGAAAACGTCAATAGTTTACTATAATCTCAGAAAGGAATCATAAAAATTAGGAAATATTGTAAGAAGTATTACAAAAATATTAGTAGAAGAGAGGATCGACAGATGGCAAAGAATAAAACAAAAATAGTTAATACAATTTGTCAAGATTGCACCGGTCAACCCTCCCTATCTTTCGAATGCTTTAACAATATTCATAAGTAAATATTTTTTACGATTAACGTTTTTATTATTTGCAAATGGCATAATACAAACTTTTTTTTTTTATGATTGCAGACCTGAACAGGCTAAAATTAGCCTATCGTGCTAAAGCACTCAGGAACACTTAGGAGGATGAATAGAGGGATAATGAATTGCCAATAGATGCCTATGAACAGCTACCTTAAATTTTCTCATATCATAAGTGAGAGGAAAGCAAGAACTAGGGAGATCATTCCAGAGTTTAGAAGCTGTGTAGAAAAATGTGGATTGCGTTCGTTTGGTACGACAAATGGAGATTTGTACTGATACTGATGATGTGAATGAGCGAACCGAGTGTTTCTCGCAAAGATAGCCCGAGATGGTATCAAAGTATATAATTCAGCAGCACAATAGCCGTTGTAATAACGATAATACAAAGAAAGAACTGAAACCATCCTTCTATGCTCAAGGGACTGTATGTGAGAAGTTAAAGACGGGTCATTTATAAGCCTAATCGCTTTCATTTGAATACGATCAACGATATCGAGAGCATATTGGGGAGCACTAACCCAGAGGTGAGAATTATGTTCCAGATGAGACCGAATTTGGGCCTTATACAGCAGAAGGAGTTGTCGAGAGGTAAAGTACTGCTGTACAAAAAGCCTATTTTACGAGCAGCTGTTTTGGTAGCTGACACAAGATGGTCAACCCATGAGAGATTTGAACAACAGAGTAACAGAGTCTGAAAACTTAAGAACTGAGCCATTCATACTTACAACAGAAAATGATCGACCTTTTTTGGCCTACATAAGGCAACATTGAGTTTTGTTAGCATTAAATTTAACTAGATTATTGCTTCCCCATTCAAGAATACGTTGAATGTCTTTGTAAACTAATAATAATGTGAAATAAAAATATTATTTTGAATTTGTTCTTCATTTTTATTTTTCATTTACTACTCCCATGATTAGATGGATTATATTTGCACAGGCCATGTCGGTCCATCGCCAGTAACAAATACGTACTGAATATAGCTGACGGCGTAATATATTCATTTTAAAAATGTTTTTCAATGCCAGTCCCCTAGGACCGACGTGGCGTGGTGGACAATATTAGTACCAGTCCTACAGGTCGGCATGGCAGTTAACTTGTTAATGAGAACACCATTCAGTTTATCGCATCAATGTTTAATTGATTGGTAGTGCATCAAGTGTCTATGATTTACTTATTCGCTGAGTAATGTTAGTTTGAAGTAACATAGTGATATAATCTGTGTAAAGTATGCAGTTATTTTTTGGTGAAATGTAACCAGGCAAGGCGTTAATATAGATGAGAAAGAAGTGTAGCCCCAGAACACTCCTCTTTTAACCGATTGATCAATATGACTATCATTGATAAGCTTGACACTTAAAAACTGGAAATTGTAATTTATCAGTTGAAATTTTGTAACCCACACAGTTGAATGCCTGAGATAAATAAAAAAAAATTGCAGTCACCTTCGAAGCAAGTTAAGTTTATGGTAATAAACGTCAGGCATGCTTTTACCAGCCCTGCAACCAATTTACTTGGTGTAAAGGGTATTACTTTCTAATTTGATAACACTGGTATTTAACCTTGCCATCATTTGTTCACAAAAGCATAGAGCAAATAATAATTTGTTCTATGACAAAAGTAAGTTTTTCTAACAAAACCATCTTCCCTGAGCTCCTAAATAGGATGATTTTTTAAAATGGGTAACATTAAATGCTGAAGCTGTTTGTCAGCTTAAAGTGTGTGAGTTTTCTCTACACTCAAGCGTTATACCAACATTGGTAGGGTTACCTAATGCATTGGAATCTTCTTTTTTTATCTGCCATACATTTCCAACTTCATGAACTGTATTTAGTTTTACTAAAGGTATCTTGGGCTATAGAAGGCAAATTTTTGTTGCAGCAAGTTCGGCTTGCAATTGAGTCCACCTCTTTAACCCACTACCATTAGAATCGTTAGTTTGTGCGTTACTGCTTTGTATTTAAATACTGCACTTCTCCTAGTGAAGACATAATTGTAGTGTCATAATCTTCAACTTGAATTTATTCTTTCGTTTTGGATAAAACGTGTATTGAGATCTTCGCGTTTTAATATAAAACATAATCAAAACACTGGTATCAATTTAGTTACATCTGACAATGCTAGAGGCATGTCTGAATTTTATAAATGATACTTATCAAGCTTCTGTGTATCTACATTTTTCTAATGAACAAGTTACTTCCATACATTGAATTAAATGATATTGCAACGCTACTGAAACTTATTATTTAAATCTTAATACTGGTTTTGTATTTTGAACAATATTGATATAGTGCTTGTTGCAGGTTGTAACTTTATGGTACCGCTCCCCTGAAGTACTATTAGGACAGTCATATGCAACTCCAGTAGACATTTGGTCAGTGGGGTGTATTATGGCCGAGCTATTTATGCTGAAACCTTTATTTTGTGGTACATCTGAAGGTGATCAGCTTAGCAAAATATTTCAGTAATATATTAATTTTTGTTGTAACATTCTTCTATTGATGAAATTACATTTTAGAATATTGGGGAAACCACGTGAAGAAGAGTGGCCGGCAACTAACGTTTTTATTAATTATCATAGTTTTGAAGTAAAAAATAAGATAGAAATTAAGACCTTGATGCCAAATATATGTGATAGTGCCTTTGATTTAATAATGGTATGTATAAGTGTTGCAAAACTTTCTATTAATATCTGTTTTACAGCGCATGTTGACTTTCAATCCATATAAGAGGACATGTGCTTTGAAAGCATTGAATCATGAATACTTTTTAGAAGAACCGCTTGAACTGTAAGGTTCACACAATATCACTTACGTACTTCCTGTTATGATACAAAACTGTGCCTTCAAATTATTTATTTTTTAACTAAAATAAGTAAACATTAAATGTTTTTAAGTATTTTGATTAGTTTTTTTGGCAGTAAATGGAATAGTTTGTTTAAAGTAGAATTAGCCTTTTGGTTTTGAGCTCATCTCCAGGTTCAAGGCATGCTATTGATAACCTTCACCGCTATAAAATAACGGCATTATGGATTAATACATTTTTATATGCCTATTAACCAATGCACCAAAATATATGTACAGGGTGTTTCACTGGTAACGGGATGGTCTCTTCGAAACGATATAATTTAAAAACGAAACTTCAAAGTCAAAATCAATCGGAGCTACAACTTAAAATGTTTTTTAGCATACAGGGTGTCCTAAACAAGTGTGGCACGTCAGAGTTATGTTTCTTTTTATATCTGGCTTCAATTTTGAATTTTATGCAAAAAATGTCAAGTGTTATAAAGGTTCCCTATGCCTATATATTATGGTTTTTCAGATATTTTCATTTTTCGGCATATGTGATAATTTTAAAAACGTCGTTAATTCTCGAATAAACTATGTAATAAAAATCATTAAAACCTGAAACAGTTAAGACAGCTGCTCAATTGGATAAAATATTTAGTACTCTAGTACCCTTTACTTCTCATAACACCTCAATGCTTACACTATTTCACTACTCCTGCATGTTGTACAGGGTGCTCACAATAATATGTTATTTTACCAGTACATGTAGACCCCATTATCACTGTTATTTTAAATGGAACATCCTATATTTTATTTATTAAACATTGTTATACTAATTTCCTTTCAAACTGCTATAGCATTCCCTACACCTTAATGTTAAACTTTTCATGTAGTTTGCGAATTTTACAGAGTTATACATATTAGTTTTCTCTAAAATCATAATTTAATGTAGGAAGCGGTGGTTGTTTTATGGCAACATGTTCAATATAAGTAAATCTAGAATGCTGCTGTCACTTCTTGAAACTTTATCAAGTCTCACGTAACTTAATATTTGCACCTCCTAAAATGAAGCATTATTCACTTCAAGAAAGAATTGATATAATTTTAGTAATTGGAGAATGTTACGAAAACTCTTAGCATCAAGAGTTTATGCTGGGAAATATCCTGATAGGGAACATCCCAGAGAGGAAGTATTTGAACGTTCGCTAACCAGGTTTCAGGATACAGGTAAGGTTGCTTACAAAAAAATAACTCCGACTAAACCAGTAACTAACAAAGAAAACAATGAATTTGAAGTAGTACAATCTGTAATTGAAAACTCAAGACAAGTACAAGATCAATTGCTAATGAAACAGATATAGATCACAGCAGTGTTTGGAGAATCCTTAAGAAACATAAATATCACCCATTTCACATACAGATGCACCAACATTTATATGGGACGGATTTTGATAGGTGCATAGAATTTTGCTTATGGGCAATGGATCACAGAGAAGATAACGATTTTTTTTTAATTATTCTATTTACTCACGAAGCAACATTTCATAATACCAGTTTAGTAAACAGACATCATTTTCGTTATTATGACACTGAAAATTAACACTTGCTTCATACTGTCGACCGTCAAAATTGTTGGAGTGTTAACATTTGGGGGGAATTATTGGCGATTTTGTTATTGGACCTTATTTCTTTAATGGAAATTTGAATGGGTAAAAGTTTTTAAGATTTTTAAAACCTGAGTTTTGGTTACTTCTGCATCATGTTCCACTTAACATCCGACAAAGCATGTGGCTTCAGTTAGATGGCGCACCTGCTCATTATACATGTAGAGTAAGAAATTATTTGAATAGGAAGTTCCCTGATAAATGGATAGCAAGGGGTGGTTTTGCTGAGTGGCATCCCACATCCCCAGAAATAACCCCTATAGACTTCTTTAAAAGGAGTTACATCAAGAATATTGGTAATACTTCTCCCACGACTGCAGATGACATGAAGCTGTGAATAACAAATTCATTTGCATCGTAACCTGCTGTGTAATGTTAGAAGATCTTTTAAGGATCGAATAAGGTGTTGCATTGAGCAAAATGGACAGCCTATTGAATACTTACTCTATTGATCGATTACTTCTACTCCTAATGTTAATGGAATTTGTGAATGTATTTATGAATAGCACGATTATGTTTTACTTATTTTTATTATTAAATTGTTTCACAATTAATTTTATTTACAAAATTAATAGGCAGAACAATAACTTTCTGGCTTCTACTTTAATAAACAATAGTATTTAAATACTTACGTGTGTAAATTAATTTATTCTTGCCAAATGCTTTCAGTCTACCAGGCGATTCTCAGGGCATTCATTATTTAAATTCAACAAAGTGACAGCGTAATTCTAGATTTACTTAGCTTATCATAAAACAACCACCGCTTCCTAAATTAATTAAATTATGATTTTAGAGAAAACTAATATGTATAATTTTGTAAAATTCGTAAATTACACAAAAAGTTTAACATTTAGGTATAGGGAATGCTATAGTAGTTTGAAAGGGAATTAATATGACAATATGTTTAATAAATAAAATATAGGGCGTTCCATTTAAAATACTAGTGGTAATGGGGTCTACATGTACTCGTGAAATACCATAATATTGTGAACACCCTGTACAACATGCAGGAGTAGTGAAATAGTGTAAGCGTTGAGGTGTTATGAGAAGTAAAGAGGTCTTTTCTGGTAAGACTTCAATTGTGTTAGGATCGAAATGGGGGACAGTTTGAGAATCTGTTATGAATACCTCATTTGTCTAAAAATAATATTCTGCAGTTTAATGCATTTTTGGATTGTCAACATATAGCCGGTTGACTTAATCAAAATAAAAATAAAATAATTTATTTACTTTTGTTGAATAATTCTAAAAAGGTAAATTTTAAAAATAAAACACCTTACATAAACTGACCTTAAAATTTGTTGATAAATCCGAAAACGGTATAATAATTAGGGTATTCCATTTGAAATAAGCAACTTATTGAGGTTTGAAATCATGCAACTTCGGATGAATATTTCTGGGGTTGTAGAGGACTTTTTTTAAAATAAAATACGTCAAAACATAGCTTATTAGGTTTTCTTAGAGCCCCATGATACCGATTCCCAAATTCGCAGAGGTTAGGGTACAGCACCGATTTTTATAGAACCCCGCAGCAGTCAAAATTTCCAAATAATTCGAAAACGGTAAATTTTTAAGATAAAACGTCTTAGATAAATTAACATTAAAATTTGATAATAAATCGGAAGATGGCAAAAAAATTGTGGGGTTCTATTTAAAAAAACAATTTGTTACTACCACACTTTTATGACGCACCTCGTATATTGGAAAATAATTTTAAAATACGCATATCTTAAACACTAAAAATTTTGATAGGAAACATTTCCTTCTAAAACTCATATTTACTAGCTGGAACACTCTTGAATAATTTTATATAGCAGTATTGAATACTTCTCTCGGTGCTAGTGAATTTATGTTTGGGAACTCTATAATTAGATTTATACGAAGTTCTGTAGCTATGTATCAAATTTTCATTTGTAAATTCGATATTATGCTTCTGGATAAATTTTAAAATTTCAAATATATAGATTGCAGGCATTGTTAGTAATCCATTAGATTTAAATACGCCGCGACAGGAGCTGTATCGTTTTTTACAAAAAATAAGTCTTCTGGCCTATTTCTGCATAGTAAAAACACTTGACAATTATGGCAACAAAGAGTAATACCAATTTTGTGATTGATAAAAAGTTTGCATGGTAGACTGCAATTAATGTATCCACATTATGAAAAATGTTCAGGGTAGTTTTAATTTTACATGCGTTATGTGTTGAGATTTACTGTCAATAGAGAAAAGTAACGAGTACAACATCACATTACATATGATTTTTGTGGACTTTAAACAAGCTTTTGATAGTGTTGACAGGAAGAAACTGGTACAAATCCTGAAAGATGATAGAATTCCGCAGAAGTTGATAAGGCTAATTAATAGAGGTAACATTAATAAATACATATGCAATAATAAGAACACCAGAAGGAGATACAGATAGAGTTAGTTTCAATAAAGGAATAAGATAGGGGGACTCCCTATCAGCTACGGTATTTAATGTAGCAATGGAAAATATGATAAGAAAGCTAAACTGTGAGGGAACAATAATTAACAAAGAAGGGCAAATAATAGCAAACGCGGACGATGTAGTGATAATAAGCAGAATGGAAAGAAACTGAAGAACTATTTACAGGTTTAGATGAAAGGGCAAGACATATGGAGCTGAGAATAAATAAAACAAAACACTTCAAATATAGCAGAGACGAGGCAAGAACAAAAAGAAGCGTAAAAATCAATTAATGTACACTAGAACGAGTGAATAAATTGGAGCAACGATAAAAGAAAATGCAAACAAAGAAGGAAATGAAATAAGAAAAAGAATACAAGCAGGTCTAAAAGCATATTATACAAACAAAGTATGGCTCAAAACCAACAAGATAAGCATAAGAACAAAAATACGAATATATAAGACATTGATTAGACCAGTGATGACCTATGCTATGGAAACTATGTGCGTAACAGGGCAAGAAGAACAGATCAGAACAATGGAGAGAAAAAATACTAAAAACAATTCTAGGACCAATGGAAACGAAAGTAGACACAGAATGAATCTTGAAATAGTTGCAGAAATGGACGGCGAGGCATAATAAAGTACATCAAGTCTAGAAGAATAGAATGGTTGGGACACATAAGCAGAAAAGAAAAGGATGATATACTAAAGAGATTATTGGAATGGAACCAATGGAGGATAGATTAAGGGGGAGGCCAAGGTTGAGATGGATGGGTGAGGTCAAAAAAGATTTAAGGACAATGGAAATCACAAACTGGAAAGAAAAGACAAAGAACAAAAAGGAATGGAAGGAAATAGTTAAAGTGGTGAGGGCACACGCAGGGTTATAGTGATAGTGTTTAGAGCTAATTTAAGTTAAAAAGTGAAAGTGTAAAAAATGGCAAGGGGGCTAATCTTCCCAGAAAAACAAATATGGGAAACCCGATAAGGGTGGCTAAATTCCTTTTAGGAGTGTTAAGCCAATTTTAGATTAGATATATACCTACAAACTTTGTGTACTTAGTAGAACTGATAAAACCATTATTTATGATACCATGTGGGGAACACCGACCTTTTCAATAGAACATCTGTTGTTTTCTTACAATTCATTTTTAAGTCGTTTTTAATGAACCAATCTGTGGTTGCCTTTATATTGTTATTTACATTATTTTGTAAATGATTAAAATTTTTACCAAGCACTAATAAATTTGTATCATTTGCATAATTTACGGCATTTATTACCAAATCAAGAAAATCATTTATGAAAATGTTGAAAAGTAACGAACCCAATATGCTGCTCTGTGGAACGCCCTGTACAACTTCTAAGATGTTAGAGTAATATTGTGAGCCATTTTTGGCTGTAATTTCTACATATTGATATCGACTGGTAGGATATGACAAACCATTTAAGAGCTATTCCTTATACCATAACATTCTAATTTTGTAAGGAGAAATATATGGTTTATAGAGTAGGCTCCCTTTCGTTTGCAGAAACCATGTTGATGTTTGCCAATAATTTTAAATTTATCTAAGAATTTACGGACACGTTCTACCATAATGGCTTCAAATATTTTAGAAAAACTCAACAGGGTACTGGTTGACCGATAATGTAGCTTCTCTTCCCGATCCCCACTTTTATAAAGAGGTTTTACCGCAGCTAATTTTAAGGCGTTTGGAAGGTGCCTTCTGAAAGATTTATTTAAAATAAAGCACAAAGGTTCGCTTATATGATGAATTACTTGGTAAATCACTGTCATACTTGGTAAATCACTGTCATAGGACCATCATCGTAACCAGGGCTGGTGTTGTTTTTAAAAAGTAGAAACTAAGTCCACAAGTTCAGATTCAGTGAGTGCATTGAGATATATAGAATGTACATTTTTCATCGGAAGATTAATTGCATTAATGTTTGAGGTGTTCAAGTGTATATGATTATTCATATTAGTACCACCTAAATTGACAAATAAAACATTGAATTCATTTGCAGTCTTATGATCACCCAAGGGTTGGGAGGTATTCCCATTACTGCTGTTAGAAAGTTCTCTTACATTATTCCAGTATGTTTTAGTTTTATTATCAGAGTGCAGTATTTTATCTTTATAGAAATCAGTATTGCTTGACAAGCATACCTCTGCGGGTGAAGTAATAAAAATAAATGCCGCCTATTGTTGCACAGTCGTCTAGAAATTGGAACGAGACTAGTCACTTGATTAAGAGACATTCAGTGTTGTAACTTCAATACTGAAGAAAAGTATTTAAACATTTAAGTAATACATTCCTATTTATGTACTTTAAGCTGTCGAAACATTGATTAGTTTGTACCTGGATAACTTAAATTATGGTTAATTTGCAATGTAAATTTTGGCAACCGAATTATCTATAATTCTAGATCTGTAAATGAATCAATACATTCTTATCTTTCATTTTAATATTTTCATATTTAACTTTGGATTCGAAACGAATAAAAATACATATGTTGATCCTTGTAAATGTATAATTATACAATTATAAACAAATGTTACATAATTTAGTATCATATCATACGTGTTTTAAGTTACAATAATTTTATATTTGGAAAATAATTTTAAATTGCTTTCTCATATACGTACGTATAAAGAGAAAGCTTCAAACACTGTTTTTTACATATCTCGAGGTTTTGTGGCCTAAACAAACCGAAAACCATATTTTTAGAAAAAACAATTTCGTGTCTGAATGTGAGTGTGCGCGATATCTTTGAATCATTAAAGTTATCGATAAAAAAGCCATTTTTAGAAAAAAAATTTAGAGTCTGTGTGTGTGTGGGATATCTTTTGAACCATTAAAGCTATCGATATGAAATTTGGTACAAAAATTCTTTCCCATAAAATTTAGGTGAAGTTCGTTAATGAGCAAAATCCAAACCAGTGGCCAAGGATCAAAAAACAAAAAATTCACTGCTTCAAATTTTAAAAAGTTACATAATTAAAATAACAAACTAATACTTTTTTATATAATTTCAAAATGAAAAAATATATAATCACCAGTGGCGCACCATTTTTAGGGTGCAAAATTGTGCATTTTTTAATTTATCATCCGATTTTTTTGAAAGTCGAGCATTGCGGGGTTTTAAGATCGCTAAGTATAAATCATTTGTCAAAATTAAAAGTTCAAAATGTCGGATCAAAAATGGGGGATTATCGTATTTAAAATCCGATAAGACTAAAATTCAGGTATTGTGGGCTAATGATCAATTTTGCAACTATGTTAATTTGTAAAACATTATGTGAATAAAAAAATTTTAAAAACTGTCAATTTTTTTTAAAGTTCAGTATGGGGTGTTTTCAAGATCGCTAAGAATAAATCATTTGTCAAAATTAAAAAATTCAAAAATGGGGAATTATCGTGTTTAAAAACCGATATGACTCAAATTCAGTTAGAATGAGGAGACGGTAAATAAAGGAACATACGAAGACATAGGATGTGCCGATGCGCTAGCGAGTATCTATTTTAGATAAGAAAAACAAAACTACAATAACCTAACAAAAGTAGATTAGATAAACAAAACTATTGTAACCTAAGAGAAAAAAAGAAAGTGCACGAGCCGGGAATCGCACCCTCATCAACAGCGTGGAAGACGACTCCTACCACTGCACCACCAGTGCTCTAGTAGTTAGACATTGAAACTGGTCAGAGAGGGTGGGGAGAGTGGACATCCAATGTTAAATTTAAAATGGAGTTTTTTTACTCCATAAAAGGGCGGGAAATTTGAATTGAAAAAAAGGTATTGGTATCAGATAGTACCGTAATACTTAGAATTGTTTATATACATATTATTCATACATAACCAATGGGATTATACTCAAAACCGTCAGGCAAAGAAATCCTTACCCATGCTGATTCAATATAGTCTTTTTTTTCTGACTTTCAAAAGAGTTGTACAAATAATTATTAAAATACAAAGTCAAGTCGTTATTTTTTATTTCAAAAATACAAACTAATTATTTAATATTCTTTACAAGTGCACGCATAGCGACACTTTTGCTACTTCTAACAAACTCGGTAGATTTTTTTTAACCTCTTCGCGCAAGATGATTTGTATTTAGGATTAAAGGTAATACTTACGTTTTAGGTCATTTTAACTTTATGGTTTAAATATGTAATTTCCTTAGATTGATTTATTAATTGGAGTAACTGGAGCCTGCAGATATGATGAAATGGTAAAAATGAAAACTCTGACATAGAGGACATGGGGAATGTTATTTTGATTAAAATTCCGGACAGTAAGACTACAAAAGTTCGATCATTCACAATAATTGGAGAAAATTACCTCGAAATTTATCGAAAATAGGCAGCGTTAAGGCCAAAAAACCAGTGGCGGATTAAACGGTGGGCGGCCGCCCAGGGCCCACAAGCCCAGGGGGGCCCACCGAGACCGACGCGTATATAAAAATATTTTCTTCATAAAATAATAGATACAGAAAAATAAAATAAGACAAATATGTTTATCACATAATTAAAATAGTGTATTAAGTTTCTGTATACATTATGATTATAGAGTTAGGTCCGAATTCGGCGAATAAGATAATAATGAGAGACCGCTCTTTCTATTGAAAATTCCATAATTCTAACATTAGTTCAACGCAAAATTTCCTTTAATATTTCATCGTAAAATAAACCCTATACGTCTTATGGAGTTTGATAGACCGAACCCGCGCTATCATAAGGTTGATAAAGAATAACAAAACACAAAACGTAAACGTAAATAAAAAATACTTTAAATTACAATCGTTTTATTATTTTTCATTATATAGGTCCCTTAAATTGGTATCAAATATATTACCCATTTTGATTTTACCGCCCAGGGCCCCCAAGCAACTTAATCTGCCACTGCAAAAGACATGGCAGAATTAGATTCTTTTTAAAATATCAAAATAGAAAATGCTACAGAAGTGTAATGGGAATACATAGTATTAGCAGTTCTAGAAAGGTTGCAACTTTCTTAAAATTAAATAATTCAATGCTACACTATTAAAATGATGGAGGAGGTAATAATGAATCGCTAAAGCGACACGGGGGTTGGAAGTCAAGTATTGTAGCGAAAAAATATATAGAGGAGTCACTGCAAAATAAAAATGAGAATGCAAGTAAAATAGGGAATGAAGTTATAACACGTAGTGTCAGCAAGACAAATGTTATGGAACCATCAGCATCTCATTTGATTACAAAAAATTTAACTTCGTCTGCACAGACTTCTACAGTACTGCATGGTTTTAATTTTGAAAATGCACGTTTAATATTAGTTTGACAAAAAAAATTACGTTTAAATTTATTGTTGTGTGTTATTATTTTAACGTTTCCATGGCAACACTTTTCCCTGCATGGAAAAGGAAAAGTAAAACTGCCGCCGGCGGAGAAGTAGCATTTTTCCGCAGTCAGCTCAGTCAAATTATGATCTAACTATTGGACGTTTGAAGAAAAAAATTATATGAAGAAGAAAATGGTATTTTGAGGTCTGATGGCAGATGGCATTGTGATGTTTTGTTAGTTATGACTGCTCTCTATTATCTTGGGACGAAGTAAACTTTTCTCAAGATTCCCTATGCCAGTAACCACTCTCCCCATTCCCGCCCTCTCTGAGAGTGATATTTAAACCATTATAAAAATACCTATTTATGTAGATAAGGCATGCGCAGTTTGTCATCGACAGCTCTGTCTTCCTATGTTCCTGTGTTTACCGCATCGTCTAGAATCGTAGAATATTATATTCTATGTCTAGAATGCATTGTTTTTGACAGATGAATTAAATTGTAATATACAATACCTCAAGTGGCCGATGAATTGCCGAAAATTTTTGGCAAAGTGTATGAGTGTTTATTGCCTCGATATAAATTGGTCGGGTGCGTTAGCATGAAACCAATTTTGAAGCAATAAACACGATTAAGCACTTTGACCAAAATGTATGCAATTTGTCGGCCACGAGTGGTATTTAAAAAACTATTCAACGAACAAAATTGACGGTAATTGTTGAGTCATGAATTAATTAATTAGTTTTAATTTAGAACAAACTGCTGGTTATATTGTGGTTTCGATGGTAGTCGGAGGCTGCATTACTTTGACGTACAAAATAAACGTCAAAGTTTATGACAATTTGACATTTTACTGGAAGGCAATTAAATTTCACAGGAAGAGAAAAAAAATGTCGCAAATATTCCGCTAGCGGAATTGTCGCACAATTGTGCTCTGATTCATCCAAATATAAAAAATTCTAAATTGTAATTGGTTGATAGTTGACATGGAGAGTGTGAGTTGAATAGTCAAAAAAATTATTGTCATTATGTCAAAAAATTTTCTAATTCGTTGTTGGTTACCTACCGTAGAGAGAAAAATTTCGGATAAAATACATCCGTTGGCATGGTGTTCTGCCAAAAAAACCTCATTTTGATTGGTTAAAAAGGTGTTGGTGTGCAATTTTCAAGTATAATACAACTAGTGGTCTGATTTTTTCCGACAAAATTTGTCATTTCAGAAATGAGTAGCTTTTGCAACGAAAATTACAATAATTTTCCAAAACCAAAAGCTACGAATACCTGAAATGACAAATTTTTCAGGAGAAAATTAAACCACGAATTGTACTCTGCTTGGCAATCCAGCGAGAAAATTTTTATTTATTACAGTACGTTATGTATAAAATCGAAAACTAGGTGTTATTTATAACAATTGTACTATTAATTATTATAGTAAAGAATAATGTTGAAGGTTAAGGCCTTTTTCGCTACACGTGTGTATGTATTTAACATTAATTTAATTACAATTGACATTTGATTTTGACTTCCTATAATCTAATCTGATTGGTCCAAATTTAAAAAGTCCTGTAATTTAATTGGTTAAAAATTTTCGAGTTGGATTGTCGGGGGTAACACTATAAGAATTAAGAGCTTGTGTTTATCCGGACAAACTTACATTTTAAACGAAAGCTTTGTTGCTTGGTAATTGACAAGAGCAAATAACATGATGATTTTTACCTTTGGTTATTTGCTCGAGTCGTATTACCTACAAGCAGCAAAGCTTGAGTTTTGTCAAAATGAAAGTTTGTCCCGGGAATAAACACAAGCTCGAATGGTATTTGGTAAGACAATTTAATTAATAGTATATTATATATAGAGGGACCAAAGTGCAGCATTTAATCCCGCGAGTGGGGTTTGTTGCCTCGAGGGTGAAGACCGAGGGCAACAACACTCAAGGGATTTAGGCACTTTGGTCCCGAAGTATATACGCTATTTTTTGCACTTCCAAAGTATTTATTTTTTATGTACAATAATTCAAAATTTGTTCGAGTCAATGTGACAAATTTGTATAAAATTATCTAGAAATCTTGCTATTTGAAAAAAAAACAGTCGGTTAGCATAGGAATTACTAAACAGCGGTACCCATATTTGAAAAAATTTTTACAAAAGGGTAATAAATATGTACGACGAATTTGATCTAGAAAATGCCGCTGAAGAGGCTTTAGAAGATTTACTGCCTTCCAAATCTCGTAAAATTTACGATAAAGAGTATCATATATTTTTAAAGTGGTGCTGTGAAAAGAAAATTACAAATTTTAACGAAGATGCTTTGCTGGTATTTTTTAATGAAAAGGTAAACAAATTTGCTGCTTCTACATTGTGGGCCCAGTATTCAATGTTAAAAACTATGCTTAACGTTAAACATAATGTTGATATAAGTAAATTCCACAAATTGACGACGCTTCTGAAAAGGAAAAATTTTGGTTACAAAGCGAAGAAGTCAAAGGTACTAACTATAGAACAGATTGATACGTTTCTAAAGGAAGCTTCAGATGACACATTTTTAATGACAAAAGTGAGTATGTCCAAAAATCATTGTACCTACGTTTAAAAATTATTTTTTTGTAGGTAGCACTCATATTTGGTGTGGCAGGGGCTTGTAGAGGACTTGAATTAGTTGAATTGTAAATTAATGATGTGACTGATGTGGGCAACAGACTTCTTGTTAATTATTAGAGCTACCAAAAATGGAACAGAGAGGAACTTTGTTGTAAAAGATTCAGATAAAACTATCTTTAGTTATACTAAAATCTGCAAGAAATATATGTCATTGAGAAAAGCCGAAACTCCCCATTCAAGATTTTTTGTTCGTTACGTTAACAAGCAGTGTACAGCGCAACCTGTAGGAAAGAATATACTTGCAAAATTGCCCCAGAAAGTTGCAACATTCTTAAACCTACCAGATGCGTTGTCATATACAGAACATTGTTGGCGGCGAACCTCTGGATCTCTACTAGCTAATTCAGGTGCGACTGTTGACGTTTTAAAAAGACATGGGGATGGAAGTCTGCAACTGTTGCAGAAGGGTATGTGGAAAATTCCCTGAATAATAAGAACCTTATCGCCGAAAAATTTTTGGAGGTGGAGGTGATCAAAAAACACCAGATACCTCACTCCTAGGACTCTCATGCCAATCTGAACGGGCCACAGGCACCGATTCATTTGGAAATGCGTTCAACCTTACATGCAGCAGTATCGTTTCGGAAATCAATCGTACGATATTTATTAATTATAATAATATTAATGTTAATGCTTCGTAAAAAAATTAATAAAAATATTTGAAGTTTGACATCTGTCAATGAATTGGCTAGGGGGGGGTTCAGTCCATATTTAATCCCTAGGGAATAAATGACCCACTTTAGTCCGTATAGACAAAGACTAAAGTATCTACTTGAGTCTCGGAAGTGCAAAAAAATAATAAACCATATTTTAAGCGTTACTGATAGAATTTAACTATCGTTACCATGGAAAAACCAACATGTAGTTTATCCATTTGTAAATATACCTACTAAGCAGTTTATCAGATGTCAAAGTAATAAAACGTATACATTGTTTTTGACAGATGAATTAAATTGCCATGAGTCTGTTATTGCTCCAAATGTCTAAGAATTCTAAGAAGCGCTTGTAGCCGCCTTAAGTGCCATTGTACTTTTCGTCCGACCATTATCTTATGTTCTCTCAAAACGTGAGCTCTGTTAATGTTAGGCACATGAGAATATCTTTAAATTTACGTGTTACACTATATATTTTGTAATTAAATACATTGCATTTTACACGCTTTTATTTAACTCACACTGATTGTATACTGTAGGAGGGACAAGCCATTATTATTGGGAATAAAAGAACCAGTGTGACTTTTTCAAAATTTTATTTTAGATATGTTCAAAGTAGTTGTCTTCTGCTATAAATGCATTTAACCATTCTTTCATTCCACTGCTTAAATGCTCCAAGTCAAGCAGCTTTAGGAATACTATTAAAATAACACCGAACAGCAACATCGATCTCTTCCTGTGAAAAAAACCTTCTTCCTCGTGAGTTCCAAAACAGCCAAAGTTCGCATATGGCCAGATCCGGTGACTATGGAGGGTGTTCGATTACATTAATCTTGTCTGCAACCAAATACTGCCGAGTTAGCTCTGCAGTGTGGGAAGAAGCATTATCGTGATGTAGCATAATTCACCTCTTTGGCACTTTATTAAACACTTCCGGCAAACAGTGTTCGACGTATCATTTAGCTGTGACAGTCTTCTGCTCCTCTAGCTTAATAGCGCTCACTAGACTGGCACTTCTAAAGAACACAGCGTACGTTACTTCCTTCATTGCTCGCTGCTTTCTGATTATTGTTGGTGTGACCTCTTCTTCATGAATCCATACACGGCTCTCTTGTCGAGATGGAATGTCGTAAAATGGTAAGTAAGTTTCACCGCCTGTTACAATTTTCGACAAAATTTGGTGTCCACCATTCTTAAGTAATGTTAGAATTTCGTGGCAAATTCGTACTCGCTCTGCTTTTTTAACAATCTGTAAGATGATGGGGTATGAAACGACTTACGACTTTTTTAGATGAACGTGATCGTGTATTATTGTTTTCACAAATGAGGATCCAATCCCCAGTTGAGCCTCTATTACAGCGTAACTAGTTCTGTTATCTTCTTTCATAATCTTCTTCACAGCAGCAATGTTTTCCTCTGTCACAGCGGTAATGGGAGAGCCTGCGCCTTTCTGGTGATCAACTGTAATTCTTACACTTTCGAAATTCTTGTACCATCTGTAAATTGTTGCCAAATGTTGATTTCAAACCTTCTTCGCAGGCATACGCACTTAAACCTTTCTTAAAGTCATAATAAATCATTATGCGAAAATGTTCTCGGGTAAATTCCATTTTTTCACTACACTTTCGAAACATAAAACTATGTTTTTGAAATGCTATTTAAGATAAATTAGCAAATGAAACGGCAAATGTCAAGTAAAGAGTTGCTCTTACTGAGGCTACATTTTTTGTTTTCCGTGACCTGCCGAATTTCCTCATTTTCAATAATAATGGCTTTGTCCCTCGCATGCGTCAAAATTTGTAATCGATTTTTCGACCACGTTTACAAGTCCAATCGACTTGAAACTCCCCAAAATTACGTATTCCCAATGACAATACAATCTTTTAGCATTTACGGTTGATAAAAATGCTTAAGACTATAATTAATATAAATGTCTTTCATATAAGAACATAATAATAACATTTTACAAAGACAACGACCATACCACGTTGAAAGCACCGGTTCTCGTCAGATCACCGAAGTTAAGCAACGTCAGGCGCGGTCAAGTACTTGGATGGGTGACCGCTTGGGAACACCGCGTGCCGTTGTCTTTTTTTTTCATTTTATTGTATTAACGATGTGACTATTTTTAAGTTTTTTTTATAAACTAAATCAACTAATTTTTTTAAACAAATTATGAATTAAATCATAAATCTTGTATTAAAAAAAATAGGTGTAGCATGGTTGATAAATCGATTTAAATATTTGACAAGACTAAAAAGTAGAATATAATACTATGAAAAAAAACTTTTTTAAAAAGCACGTTTTGATTTACGCCTAGAAAGTGCACTAAGAAGGAGAAAATAATTTTTTTCTTTGCACCAAAATGTGATCAAACATCTTTACGACTAAAAATAAAAGCGTATCATGATTCATTTCTCCCCGTCACATGTTTATCATATGAGCGCCCCACGCTTTTATTTTGGTGCAAAGAAAAAAATTATTTTCTGCTTTTTAGTGGACTTTCTACGCGTACACAAAAGAGTGCTTCTTAAAAAAGTTTCTTTTTGAATAGTATTATTTAAATTTCCAAACATGTGGCGTTAAATGTCCTATGTTTTGTTAAAAAGATCTGGTGCTGACCACAAGACTTTTTCTTAACATCCAGTATATTATTTTGATTGATATAATTAGACTCATGTATGTAACGGATAAGCATTTTATTTTTAAAATATTACCATCTTAAATATGTAAAACAGAATAAAAATTATTCAAGAAATTAAAATCAATAAATTTAAGTTGTTTGGAAAAAATTCTAGTTTTTTTAAAATACGTATTTTACCAAGCTCCACTTTTTTGCGCTGTTTTTACGTATATCTCATAGTTTCTAAGAAAATGATTAACAAAATTGCACAAGAGCAAAGTGCTTTTAACAAATTTTCACGAGGAAGTTCCATGGTCATTGTATTTAATTTCTAAATGTATTCTAAAATTTGGATTTTAATGAAAATCGAACTCGTTAGTAGGTAGGATTGGACAGTTCTGGAACACACCACAATTCTAAGGTCCCACATTCTCAAGGTCACACAATGTCAAGGTCAACCGTGTACGCTACTACTCCAGGGTCACACCTTTCCAAGTGTCGCAATATGTAGCTAATTCGTGGCTCACACTATTGAAGGTTACACATTCTCAAGGCTAGATGTGAGCCCTACATATAGACGTATCTATATTTCACTTCACCAAGGTCAGCTCAAATAAGTAGTTCGATTGTCTGATACCACACTTTTAACAATAAACAAAATAGAGAAAAAGAAAATGATATATTAATATATTTATTTGTCGTATGTACAAATGTATTCAGTTTATTATTCAGATATATGATTTTCTCTAGGAATAAAGCATTTTGATTTAGTATAAGTGCAAAAGGTCCTTTCTACTTTCGTATCATTACACCTACGTGGACGTGATACAAGTAATTGAGCGTACGTGCAGTGTGGTTGCCCATCGGAAATGTTCCCGTAGCGGAGTGTCAGATGGTTGCCATCGGTTAATTCGAACTCCACACATAAATCATTCAACTGTATCGTCTCAAGATGTGGAAATGAACCCTGCTGCTGCACGCGATGAAGCTGAATGAACTCCGGACCATGTTCGATGCGTAAGTAAACGTTTATCGAAACAATTGTAATACTGAGGATAATAAAAGGTTGGTGACACGTCGCACATCTTCTCACCGTAGAACATAGTAAGATACTAACAGGAAATAATTTATTATATACAATATAAAAAATTAAGTATCCAAATAATACACTTCGCCGCAGAGTATGCATGAATCATCCTCATACACCTCATGTAGGATTGTTATGGGTGCTCTACACGATGAGCACCAGTATTCTTGGTGTGACATGAGGTAAATTGCGACCCATCTGTCCATATGTGTATAGTGGTCCATAACTCTGTAGTTACTTGGTTGCAATGCTTTGTAGCAGTCATAGCACAAATGCTTATGACCAGCAAGATGATAACGAGTGTGAAGGGCAAATGTGTGTGAATAATATCCCAAATTACGCATGAATGCGTGACGGTGGAAGTACCGAATTCGTTTATCCAGGTTGGCAAACCATTCAGTATTCCACTGCACATCTTCATATGTATCCCTTAGCGCTTCTAATGTCGTAGAAGGCAGTGGTCCCTTTTTTAAAATTGCATTCAGCTTGGTATTAGTTCACATGCTCGCCGCGCACTTAGATTAAAAAGTGATAATCGTTGGTAGCACTCCCTAGCATCCCAATCATTTTTGTACTGAGCTATCAGACATACTGACATATATTAGAAAGAACACGATACAATATGTGTAGTAACCCCTACTTTTAAAGGAAGAAAAGACCTTGGAGAAATATATATCTAGGTAATCTTGTTAAATAACAGGGTTGACCTTGATATTGTGTAACGTTGGAAATGAGGGAAGCGAAATTAGGGGTTGACATAGAGATTTTGGGAACCTTGAGAATGTGGGGCTGGAATGGTCATGAGGACAACCTTCTCAGTTATTGGCGTTATCCCGGCCACCTTGAACAAAACCGTGAATGAAAGCCTTGAAACGGTGGGGTCGCAGAAATAGCATGCAGTGTGGCTGTCGAGGTCACGTAGATAACATTGATGGCACAAATGAGGGGAAAAGGTAGGATATAAATCCATAAGGACTACATGTGCAACCAGTATCGTATGTAATGAGGACGTATTATGTCAAGCGGTAGAAAAGGCAAATATTGTAAGTGTTATGAATTAAAGTGAATATCGTGATATTTTAATTCACAATGTGCAGTATTCTAAAAGTAAATCAAAGTATGTTAGAGTCGGTCTGTCACTCCCATTCAATTTTGAACCAGTTGTGAAACTTGGTGGATCTAAGAGTAATGGAGTGATGTTTGATAAGCAGGAATGACACATACTTATGGACAATCAAGGGATAATTACAAATTATTTCTGCACACCTGAAGGCGCATGGCTACCTACAAAGATGGGCTCCAAAACTACATTGTATGAAACTATTAACAAGGAGAAAATTATATGCATCTCTGATTGTGAAGAATCTGAAATCTATTTAGGATGGGAGTCTATTGAACAGCTATGGAGACCTCTTAAGATAGTCAGCTACCGATTGGATCTAGTACCTACTATGGAAATTCCTGCATTTGGTAATAAAATAATACATGTGGCGGCGGAAATGCCTGATGTTGACATACACAGGTTAATAGTTCTATTACAAGACATATTTGATCTCAATGTAGCATGTGTTCTGGAAATTAGTGATGTGTTACAGTGGCCTAAAGCTGTAGATTGTGTTAGTTCAAAGACTAATATGCCAATTTCAATCATTAGAATTTGATGCTGAACACGAAAAAGTGTATGGCCGGGGCACGTTTAGTGATGACTACTTAGATAATCTAGTTTATAAGTATGGTAGTGGAATACGTCTGTATGAGAAATACTTTCAATCGTATGACGATGGTGTAGTGTGCATTTGTTGTATTAAGCGATTAATAGAAGACCTTAGATACTTATCTTTGGAACAATTTGTACATGAAACAGAATGTCATTCACCGAATTATATTTCAACAGATGACAACAAGATAAGTGAAGGAGATCCGCATTAATGAGCTATTGTATGTAAATAGTCGTAATTTTCAACGCCTTGAAGACATCTTAACCCCAATTAGGGCCCTTTTGGCTGGGGGCCGGCTTTTTTTCGGGCGCGGTTTTCAACAACCTCTTGATGGAATTTCCAGCCCCTTGACGGTATTTTCACCCTAATTAAGGCCTTTTTGGCAGTTCAGCCCCTGAAGGGTAGGTAAATGCGTGCTCAGGGGGCCTGGTGGGGGGTTGCCACTAAGATTAGATAAGGCTCATGGCTTCATTACGGTGGGTGTAAGTCTAGGCCACACCCACTCCTTTTACCTGATTGGTTGTACATGTATTAACCCGGGGCTAAGACTAGGCCACACCCATCCTTTCATCTGATTGGTTGCGCCCGCCACTTTGACTTCTGATTGGCCCTTAGCCCCACTACGCAGCAGCTGTGCTCTGACTGGAGGATTAAGTCTCTGCATTCTGATCAGTTATGGCGGGAAACTTGCATTTGTATTCTAATAAGGAGGCCTAATGCTAATTCTAATAAAGGGCTTAACGCTAAGTTGTAAGACATGTGTAGGTCTTCGCAACTTGCTCGCGGGGCTTCGCCTCCTTGTCGTAATCGGAACTTGTTCGGGAGGGCTTAATGCTAACTTGTAAGACAGGTGTGGGGTTTTGTCCCCTTGTCGAGGCCTCATTGGCGGAAAATTTGAATTTGTATTTAAGTCTCTGCATTCTGATTGGTTATGGCGAGAAATATGAATTTGTATTCTAATAAGGGTGCCTAACGCTAATTCTAATAAGGGACTTAATGCTAAGTTGTAAGACATGTGTAGAACTTAGCAGCTTGCTCTCGGGGCTTCGCCCCCTTGTCGTCATCGGAGCTTGTTCCGGGCCTCGCCCATTGTCGTAACTCTTGGCGGGAAATTTGAATTTGTATTCTAATAAGGGGTTCTAATGCTAACTGGTAAGACATGTGTAGGTCTTCGCAACTTGCTCGCGGGGCTTCGCCCCCTTGTCGTAATCGGAGTTTGGTCGGGGGCCTTCGTGAATTGTCGTAATCCCCTTGGCGGGAACTTTGAATTCGTATTCTAACAAGGGACCCTAATGCTAACTTGTAAGACATGTATAGGGTTTCGCGACTTGCTTTCAGACCTTCGCCCCCTACGAGTTCAAATTTTGAATTTGTTAATAAGGGGTCTAACACTAACTTTTAAGGTAAGGCGTGGGCATCTGGGTCTCAACCCACCGATCAACCTTGATCAAATCAAACAACGGTGCCTGGGCCCCTTGTCGTAGCCCCTTGGCGGTAAATTGGAATATGTATTTTAATAAGGGGCCCTAATGCTAACTTACAAGACTACATAAATAAAGTTTGCATCGAGCATGACTTGAACCTACGACTATTCTAATAAGGGGGCCTAACGCTAACTTATAAGACAGTTATAGGTCTTCGCCCCCTTGTCATGGCCTCGGAGTTTAAAAATTTGAATTTGTTAGTGTGAAACTCATGAAAGTTTTCTGTAATAGGGACTGGCGTTATTGGAAATGGAAAAATCAAACAATCAGATCAATCACAATCAATCAAAGCAATTAACCAAATCAATCAACCTCGATCAAATCAAACAAGAAGCTGAGATAACAATTCTTCATAACCTTCAGGTAACGATTCTCCCACTGTATACACCTAGCCCTTATGAGCGACTGTTTCTTTGTATATAAGACTAACCAACATTCAGAGCTGGTACTCTCCCTAAACCTGAGGGCACCGGTCTAGGAAAACGGACGATCATCCGCAAATTAATCTCAACCAATTCAATCTCAATCAATCAAATCATAACTTGCAGGTTGTAAAAATCAGCTTACAATTCAAAAATACTAGTTTGGCTTAACTTACAGCTTGCTAAGACCAACTACATTTCAAAAATACATGTTCAATCAAATCAAACAAGAAGCTGAGATAACAATTCTTCATAACCTTCAGGTAACGATTCTCCCACTGTATACACCTAGCCCTTATGAGCGACTGTTTCTTTGTATATAAGACTAACCAACATTCAGAGCTGGTACTCTCCCTAAACGTGAGGGCACCGGTTTAGGAAAACGGACGATCATCCGCAAATTAATCTCAACCAATTCAGTCTCAATCAATCAAATCATAACTTGTAGGTTGTAAAAATCAGCTTACAATTCAAAAATACTAGTTTGGCTTAACTTACAGCTTGCTAAGACCAACTACATTTCAAACATACATGTGATGGCTTTCGGCATTACGGTCAATATACAAACATCAAATTAGTTTGTAAAACTATTGCAGGGTTTTACGTACAGTGTTAAAAATACGTTTTACATTTAAATTAGTTAAATATGCCTATACAACAACAAATATATAACCAAACCCGAAATCAGGCCACTATATTGTTTTTATATTCAAGGAAAGTCTTGGCGGAAATACCTCTGACAAAAGTTTCTCTAGATTTATAAACAAGGCTGAACGCACTATTTCGTTTTTGAATATGGACAATTGCCGTGGGGATAAGTAATCAAGCTGACTTTCATTTTCAATTTTGATAATGCAATGTTTGGGTTGAAACTAACACCGATTTCGTTTCGTAAGGCAGCTGTGGGAGTCTGTTTTATTTTACACAACGTTTATCATTATCATTAGACAGTCATAATAATAATATCACCCAAACTCGGAAATACCTTTGGCAAAAAGGGCCCTAGATTTATAAACAAGCTTGAACGCACCATTTCGTTTCTGAAAACGGACAAATGCCCCGGGGGTAAATAAACAAGCTGGCTTTCATTTACAATTTTGATAATATACAAATTTTTTGAAACTAACATCGATTTCATTTCCTAAGGAAATGTACAAGTTTGATAATACACAAGAGTTTTTGAAGCTATCACCGATTTCATTTCGTAAGGCAGCTAACAAATTCAAATTTTGAACTCCGGGACCATGACAAGGGGGTGACGCCCCGAGAGCAAGTTGTGAAGACCTACAACCGTCTTATAAGTTAGCGTTATGCCCCTTATTAGAATAGTCGTAAGTTTAAATCTTACTCGAGGTAAACTTTATTTATGTAATCTTCTAAATTAGCATTAGGATCCCTTATTAGAATATATATTCAAATTTACCGTCTTGGGGCTAGGACAAGGGGCGAAGGCACCGTTGTTTGATTTGATCGAGGTTGATCGGTGGGTTCAGATCCAGACGTCCAGGTCTTACCTTAATAGTTAGTGTTAGACCCCTTATTTCAAATTTCCCACCATAACCATTACAGGGACCTGTATGTATTTTTAAAATATACCGCTAGGTGGCGCCAGCTATATTACAGAAAACATTCATTAGTCTATACACAAGTAGATGGCGCTATTAACAAATTCAAAATTTGAGCTTGTGGGGCACGACAAGGGGGCAAAGCCCCGCGAGTAAGTTGCTAAGACCTACACATGTCTTACCAGTTAGCATTAGACTCCGTTATTAGAACAAATTCAAATTTCCCGCCAAAAATCACGACAATGGGCGAAGTGCCAGAACAAACTCCGATCACGACAAGAGGGCGTAGCCCCTAGAGCAAGTTGCGAAGTCTTACGCATGTCTTACAACTTAGCATTAAGCCCTTTATTAGAATTAGCATTAGGCACCCTTATTAGAATACAAATTCATATTTCCCGTCATAACCAATTAGAATGCAGAGACTTAAATACAAATTCAAATTAGATCAAGTTGCACTGCCCCACACAAGTTAGCATTAGTGCCCCTTATTAGAATACAAGTTCAAATTTCTCGCCAAGGGGATCACGACAATGCACGAAGGCCCCCCCCCCCCGAACAAGTTTCGATTACGACAAGGGGGCGAAGCCCCGCGAGCAAGTTGCGAATACCTACACATATCTTACAAGTTAGAATTAGGCCCCTTATTAGAATACAAATTCAAACTTCCCGCCATAACCAATCAAAATGCAGAGACTTAATCCTCCAGTCAGAGCACATCTGCTGCGTAGTGGGGCTAAGGACCAATCGGAAGTCAGATGGGCGGGCGCAACCAATCAGGTGAAAGGATGGGCGTGGCCTAGTATTAGCCCCGCCTTAATACACATACAACCAATCAGGTAAAAGGAGTGGGTGTGGCCTAATATTACTCCCACCTTAATGAAGCCATAAGGGCCTTATCTAGTCTTCCCTGAGCGCGCATTTGGCTACCCTCCAGGGGATGAATTACCAAAAAGGCCTTAATTAGGGTGAAAATGCCGTCAAGGGGCGGGAAATTCCATCAACGTGTTGAAAATCGCGCCCTAAAAGAAGCCGGCCCCCAGCCAAAAGGAGTCTAATTAAAGGTGAATATATCTTCGAGGTTGAAAATACCCTCATGGGGTTAAAAACTACGACTGGTGGTTGAAAAACGACCCCGAAAAGAAGCCATGGGGGTGGGAAGTGGGCACGGCCACGTGGGCGTGGCCTCCCCCACTCTATTTTGTCCTCAGCTCCTCCCATTCTACTTGTGCATTAACATAAATAAAAATTTAAAATAAAAAATTATTTATTGCATAATAATACTACAGTATATATAATTAATCGTACAGAACGTATTATATAATGTCTTTATTAGAAATCCATGAATTCTGAGAATTATCAAAACCTAACCATTTACCGAGAGACTTATTTCCTTGACGTTGTATTACACGTTCATCTAGGTGAATGTCACACTTTGAAGTTCTGGGTCATAGAAACGTCCTTGTATCTCTTCATCTCGACTATCATGTAATGTGTAGGTAATTAGATTAGAACGTTTAACTGCTGATATTCGAAAGACTTCATAACTCCAATTAGGTGTGTAACCCTTAGAGAATATGCTTCTGTATTTGCTAATACGTACATAATCCCCACTTTGGTCATCTGGGTTATAATTACGTCGAGCAGCATTTGTGCGGCGCAAAATATCATTATATTGCGGTAGATCACTCTTTTTTTGTCCCATAGGAGCTTTTTTAAATAGTAGCTCATATAATCCCGGAGTTCCATCATAATCTAAGAATGATCCATCAGGAACAGCGATACGAAAATTCTCTCCAACAAAGTCTAGTTCAGCATCACCAATAAAAAATTTCCCTTTTTTGGGAAGAAAGTGTACATCGTATGTTAAATCATAGTCGTCTTCGGGATTTCTAAATATACCTTCCACATAATATTTCGCTAATACTTCATACTGATTCAGGTACTCTTCAAAGGCTGGTTGAGATCCAGCATCTAACAGTTCTGATTTCAATTGTAAAGTAAGAATATCCCCCTCGTCGTCAAGTGTGGTATCAGCAATCAGTTTCTTCTAAAACGTGTGGAATGGCGTCAAGACCAAGAATAAGTGGTGCCTTCCGTGTTCCAGACGTTTTAGGGGTATGGTATAAAAAAAACTTTTTTTATGTGCAATAGGCTCTTTTTTTCCGAATTCTGATGTAAGGGGTTTAACTTTGACGAGAGAATCATCTTGTTTAGTAATCAATTGTTCTAATGATTGTGTTATAGGTTTAAAGTTTTTGTTGCACACTCTTACGAGCACGCAAAATGTCTTGTACTAAGCGCTCCTCCATTACTACTGCATGTTTACATTACTAGTGCAGTATTTATAATGCAATGTAACAGTCAAATCCCATACGGAAACGACCTGCATTAACATCACTTTCTTTATCAATCGCAAGAAAGCCAAATTTGTCACGCCAGCAATAGAAACACAAGTCTTTAAATCTACCAAATAGCATACGTACATTATCGTGATCATCATACCCATGCTTAAGATCGGTAATATCTTGTTGAAATAGAGCTAGTAAATTCGCATTATCACGTATAAGCTGTTTTAGAATAGAAGATACCTTTGACACAGAAGACAGAAACAATCGTTGTTTTGGTATCTACCAGAACAGAAATGATCTCTTATTTCATTCTGTTTATGACACGCTACATCATCAAAAATCATTATTGAATGTTTAAGTGACTCACTAGGGGATATAACGTCACTGTTATCACTATATTCGAAATACCCGATGTTTCTTAAAGGTGTAAGTAAATTTCGTACATACTGGTATTTGGGCTGATATAAAGATTTGCAGTACACAGACATTTTCAAAACGTAAACCATTTGGATGTTCTAATAAGGTAATCATAACATTTTTTTTCCGCAGCCTGATGGACCGACCATCGTTTACAATCCCCTTTTAGTAGACCACTGTGTTTCGAGTATTGGTTCTTGTTAAAAGTGATATCATAATTTTTTATAGGTAATTCTGTATTTGGTGGAATAAAACGGATGTCACCCATTGTAGTACTGAACCACGACTTGTCTGGTTGTAATATATATATATATATATATATATATATATATATATATATATATATATATATATATATATATATATATATAGGGTGTATTTTTAGCATGGGCCAACGGAAAGGATGTGATGGAACTCGCGAAAATAAATATTTTTTACTCTTTGTAAATTTTTCATTTGTCGAGCAATTTTCGAGATATAACATATTTGGAAACTACTTAAAAAGGACCACAAATTTTACTTGAACATAGTTTTTATCTGACGTTTCAATACAAAATGGCGACCAATTTTGCGTTTTCAATTTTATCTCAAAAACGGTTCCACGGATTTTTTTCAAAATGTAACAGTCAATATTTCACAGTAAGACTTACTTTTTGTATCTGAAACAATTTTTGGTAACTCTTAGCTGGTTTTATTTAATAATTAAAGTTTTATTTTATGATTTATCTACAATATTGCTCAAAATGCTCACCGTTTTGTTGTACACAAGCTTGACAACGCTTATGAATTTCTGCACTAGTGACCTTTTTTAAGGTTTCAGGGATATCTCTAATTTCCCCAGCAGCTGCCATAATTGTCGCAATCAGTTCCATCTCGTTTTGAATTTCTGTCTCATAGACCATATTCTTCATCGTACCCCAAACATAGAAGTCCAATGGATTTAAATCAGGCCAATCCATTTGTTTGGGATCATCCTATCCAAAATGTATCGAACTAATCTAGACGAATGAGTAGGTGCACCGTCCTGTTGAAACCACATGTTTGGTCTCAAAATAATGGGCAGATCTTCAAGAAGGTCTGGTAATGTTTGTACTATGAAAACTGAGTACACTCTGACTGTCACTTTATTGGGTAACACGTACGGACCGATTAAATGACCTTTTATTATTCCAACCCACACGTTCACGGTAAAACTCTCTTGATGACCCCCTATGAACGTACCATTAGGATTATCCAGGTCCCATAGATGACTATTCCGGGAATTAAAGACGCCATCTCGTCCGAATACTGCTTCGTCCAAAAATAAAACGTAATGTAGAAAGTTTCTCCTAAGATTTCTTTGATCAATCATCCATCTGTAAAATACAATTCTCGACTGAAAATGTTCTGGTTTTTGATGTTGTACTTTCTGAAGGTGGTAGGGGTACAAATTTTCATTTTCCAAAACTTTTCAAACAGTTGAATGAGATACTCCAACTGCTCTAGCTACACTCTGCGTGCTGGCACTGGGATCTGCAGCAACCATAGCCATAATATTCTCTTCAACATCGAGATTTCTTACATATTTTTCTCGATTCATCCTTCTGTTCCTAGGTATTGAAAGAACCAGTTTCGATTAGATTTCGACAAATTCTTTCAAAAATCTTGCGATCAGGCGTTCTACGATTAGGAAATCGTTTTGTTTAAATGAGTACAGCTAGTCTTGCATTTCTTCGAGATTCACCAAATATTAACATCATGTCCACTTTTTCTAAATTGGAATAATTTTCCATCATTTCACAGCAGAGCAGAAACAACTACACTAAGTCATTAATTAGACAGACAATTGACATTTCCATAAAAATAATTGAAGGATATAACCTGTCTTAATAATTTTATTTTAACAATCGGAGTACGCGATACTAAATATCTCACCAACGAATAGAATCTACAATGAGGAAGTTGCATATAATTTTTTTGAATGAAACACGTATTTAAAATACAGCGAAACTCTCTAAAAGTACATTTGTATAATGTAAAACCCCTTTGAAGTGAATTGTTAATTAGTAATAGATTATTGAAATATGGAAAATAATTCAAAAATACAAGGTTGCCGAAAACGCTGTCTGATAGGTCAAACCATTTGTGACGTCAAGATTCTGTAAACAGAACAGATCACATCTGTAACACGCGAGCGGATAAGAAGTAATAATTGTTCATTTCGCAAACATATTTATTTCGTATTGATAAAATTTAAAATGTTGTTAATATGTATATATTTCTATTGGATTTTCTTTTTTTATTCATTACGAAACCTAATACTATTTAATTTCATTAAATATTGTAATAATCAATCATATCCAAATATTTCATACAGATTTTAAATAAGCTAAATTTAAATAAAAACAAATTATTGGGTTATGGGGTTAAAAATAAAACATTTCAATTTTTTATTAGATACCTTATTTATGTAGGAAAGTAACTACATTTTAATTTCTACATCTAAAAATGTAAGTATGGATACACAAATCCAAAGACGTGTCACAAAACAAATAATGCATTCATGCATTCAATTTTCGAAGTGTAAACAATGATTCTAATAAATAACATTAACTGCCAACGCTTATATTAGCATAACATCTACCACAAAATATTATAAGATATCAAATACTTCGTCGGTAATAAGGTTGCGTTTTAGCGCGAAGAGAATCATTTTGAATTTCTATATTTTTTTACAGTACAAATTCGTTCAAAATTTAAAATTTATATGGCGATTGACTTTTTACAACATGAGGAATTACATAAGGGAACAATAAAAAAATGTGTAACTTCCTCATTAAATAAAAGTTTAAATGAATTAAATAAAAATTATCGATTACATCTTAAACTTGTTAAAAATAATTTAGATACCAGTACGAATTTGAAACTTCCTAGGTAGGTAAGTTCTTAGATTGAAGAGTTACGAAAAATTGTCTCAGACATAAAAACTAAGTCTTACTGTGAACTATTGACTGTTCCATTTAAAAAAAAATCCGTGGAGCCGTTTTTGGAAAAAATTGAAAACGCAAAATTGGCCGCCATTTTGTATTGAAACGTCAGATAAAAACTATGTTGAAATAAAATTTGTAGTCCTTTTTAAGTAGTTTCCAAAGATGTTTCTACTTTTGCCAACAACTCTAGGTAGCAAAAATTATGAGATATCGTAAATTCAAGCATAATCTTTAAATCCGCTATATCTCGAAAATTACTCGCCAAATAAAAAATTTACAAAGAGTAAAAAATGTTTATTTTCGCGAGTTCTATCACACCCTTTCCGTTGGCCTATGCTAACAAATACACTCTGTATATGTGTGGTGTGTGTGTGTGTGTGTGTGTGTGTGTGTGTGTGCGTGTGCGTGTGCGTGTGCGTGTGCGTGTGCGTGTGCGTGTGCGTGTGCGTGTGCGTGTGTGTGTGTGTGTGTCTGCGTGTCTGCGTGTCTGCGTGTTTGCGTGTTTGCGTGTGTGCGTGTGTGCGTGTGTGTGCGCGTGCGTGTGTGCGTGCGTGCGTGCGTGGGTGTGGGGGTATGCGTGTGCGTGGATGTGTGTGGGTGCGTGCGTATGTGCGTACGTGCGTGTGTTTGTGTGTCTGCGTCTGCGTGTGTGTGTGTGTGCGTGTGTGTGTGTCTGTGTCTGCGTGTCTGCGTGTCTGCGTGTTTGCGTGTGTGCGTGTGTGCGTGTGTGTATGTGTGTGTTTGCGTGCGTGCGTGTGCGTGGATGTGTGTGGGTGCGTGCGTATGTGCGTACGTGCGTCTGTTTGTGTGTCTGCGTCTGCGTGTGTGTGTGTGTGTGTGTGTGTGTGGTGTGGTGCGTGCGTGTGCGTGTGCGTGTGTGTGTGTCTGCGTGTCTGCGTGTCTGCGTGTTTGCGTGTTTGCGTGTGTGCGTGTGTGCGTGTGTGTGTGTGTGCGTGCGTGCGTGTGTGCGTGCGTGCGTGCGTGGTGGGGTATGCGTGTGCGTGGATGTGTGGGTGCGTGCGTATGTGCGTACGTGCGTGTGTTGTGTGTCTGCGTGTGTGTGTGTGTGCGTGTGTGTGTGTGTGTGTGTCTGCGTGTCTGCGTGTCTGCGTGTGTGCGTGTGTGCGCGTGTGTGTATGTGTGTGTGTGCGTGCGTGCGTGTGTGCATGCGTGCGTGCGTGGGTGTGGGGGGGGGGGTGCGTGTGTGTGGATGTGTGTGGGTGCGTGCGTATGTGCGTACGTGCGTGTGTTTGTGTGTCTGCGTCTGCGTGTGTGTGTGTGTGGTGTGTGGGTGCGTGCGTGCGTGCGTGTGCGTGTGGGTGCGTGCGTGTGTATGCGTGCGTGGGTGTATGTGGGTGCGTGCGTTCGTGTGTGCGTATGTGCGCGCGTGTATGTGTGTGTGTCATACGCATTATCTAATTTAGTAGTGAATTGTCAGTCAGTCTGCTATAAAGTGTAGTTCTCCGTGTAATAGCAATAAAAAAGGTTCTGGATTAATTAACACCTTAATAAATAAATTACCCGTGGAGTTACATATACCTGAGTACAGATATTGTGGCCCGGATACCCGTTTATGAGAACGATTAGCTCGCGGTGATCGAGGTATTAACGAATTGGACGCGGCGTGTAAAGAACACGATATTGCATACTCCCAGTCAAACGATCTAAGGCTTTGCCACATAGCTGATAAGGCTTTGCAACAAAAAACTTGGAATAGATTTCGTTCCTCAAACGCCACCTTTGGGGAAAGAGCGGCTGCATTAACCATAGCCGGTATAATGAAAGGAAAAAGGAATAGGAAGCGTTCTCACATAAACAGACCAATTTCGTTCAACAAAGCAGTCCTTCTAGCGCGACGACGTGTTGGTGGTAAACTTTAGTCATCGTTAAAATCTACGATACAACAAGCCTTAAATGTTTTAAAACAAAAAAATCTATTTGCAGCATTAAGAGCTTTGGATTCTTTGGGTTGAGGTGTAGCTGCAGTTGCAAAAGCGGTTACTGACGCAGAAACGTCGTCAAAAACGTTAGAAGGAACCAAGCGATACAATCAAACAATGGAAGCAGCTACCTTAGGAAAACGTGTATATATATATAACCATATACGTGAGGTTTAGACCTATATCTACAACCGTATTAGAACAACTCCCACTGAAGCTGCCGCGTCACGCCTTAAGCAACGTTGAGCTATCAAAATTTGTTCAGAAATTAAAAATCCCTTACTTTGGAAGGATATATGTGCAAGATAAATTACCTACACGAATCCACACGAATGAATGTGGTATAGTGACTCTGGATGATCAAAATAACAGGGGAACACACTGGACGCCTTACATCATGTGTATTGGACATATTACATATTTAGATAGCATAGGACATATTAATCCACCCTTAGAATTAATTCACTATCTTAAAAGTGATGGTAGCAGAAACACGATTGACTATAACTTTACCAAGGTTCAACACTTCAATACATACAATTGCGGTCATTTAGTCTTACGATTTTTAAATGCTTGATCGTAATGTCGTACTCGTTTACATACCGGTACAAGCTGTATCTTACAAGCCAACTTTAACCCACCGATTTATCTCGATAATGAATCGGAATATGTAATGGGGTTGGCTAGTTTTGAATCTCAACACTATACAAAATGTTACTTCCAAGAACAACCAACTCGTATTTGGAAAAGCTACCATTACAATACCACCAGGATCATACGAAATCGCGGATATTAATAAACATGTTAACGATACAGTGAAGGAGTCAAGAGGATTTATTAATTTACGAGCGAATAATAATACTATGAAAGCAATTATGAAAGCAAGACATGACATTAACTTCAAAGTAGATAATTCGATAGGACCTATGCTGGGATTTAACAAAAAAGTTTACAAATGTAAAGAATTGCATACCTCTGAAAATCCTATTAACATCATCAAGATTAATTCGATATTTATCGAATGCAATATAATAAGAGGAAGTTTTAAAAGTGGAGAGGCATCACATATTATTCGTCAATTCTTTCCTAGCGTACCTGCGGGATACAAAATAATTGAATCCCCTCTACATGTCATCTATTTACCTATAAATACATTCACTATTTTTACCATAACACTTAAACTAGTAGACCAAGGAGGAGATGTCATCAATTTTAACGGTGAAGTCATAACGGTAGGACTACATTTAAAGAAGAGATGGTGACGCGGTATAACACATGTACATGTAACCATAGCAACGCAAACTATAAAAGATCGAAATGTGGAAATGTGAGAGTCAGTAAGCGTTAAGCACTCAAAGCATTAACAGTGTAGAATAGAGCATACTTGCAAAGTCTTGGTTTTACAGTAATACAATGAGTATATTAAACGTAAACGATAAAGTTGTTGTTGATAATGCTATAGTAAATTCCGAACTACACACCCATCAGCCATATACTACGAGATTTGGAAACAATGATGAAATCAGATTCAGGAAGACATGTGCACTTTACCATCAGAAAGTTATGTCTACGTAGAGGGAAGATTGTTGAGGGAGGATGGTGCTGTCTCTAACACCGCACGGTTTGTTAATAATGGTATTGCACTCTTATTCAGTGAAATTAGATACCAAATAAGTCGAATAGTGGATAAATTCCGTGACTACAATGAAAGGATTGGTATCATTGACACCCAACGAACTCGCTCGTCATAAAAATGCGGGTTGGTTTCCTAACTCAAATAGAGCACACTAACAAATGCGTTAGGGTATTTTAATGCTTGTGTACCTTTGCGAATGCTACTCGGCTTTGCTAATCATTACAATAAATTTTGAACATCAGACAAGAACTGGTTTTAATTCTCAGTAACATTGATACCGACGCAGTAATTTCAACTGTTGCAGATGAAGTGTTAAAAGTGAACATAAGATAAAATATATTGGAAAGTTTCGCACATCATTCCAGCATTAGCTGAGGAATTGGCGTTAACGAAGTACATTGATAAAAATGCAAATACTCCAGTAGCAATTAGAAGTTGGGAAACACATATATCCAGCCGTTCCAACAACTGATAAACATACATGGGCAATCATAACATCGACTAGTATAGAAACACCTAACTACATTATTCTAGGATCTCAAACGTGGTGAGAAAATAATGTTTCTCAAGATATGAACATATTCGATACATGTGCACAAAGAATATTAGGGTATTCCTTAACACGGGCCTTTATCCGTATGACAATTTAAACGTTAATTATGATAAGAACTGCTTTGCTACATTGTATGAAATGCTTGCTAAATTCCAAATGTCATATTATCAAAGAGATGGTCAACCATTACTACCTAATCGGTTTACGGCAGTCGCACCATTGATAGTGGTAGGCTGTTCGAATCAAAGAGCACTCTAAAGGAGTAGTACTTCGTGTAGAATTCGAAACAGCAGTTAACATACCCGCGAATACGACAGCATCCTGTGTTATACTCTATGATTGATTAGTTACGTATAACGCGTTAACCAAAGCAGTAAGACAGCTGTAACACGATGACCGTCATAGTCGACGTACAAGGGTTTAAAATTACAAAAGGTTTTATACCGAGAGAACTCGCAATTTTTAATGGAATACAAGTCGTCCACTACATGTTTAAATCACCGTATCCATGGTATACGTTAGATGCGGAGAGTGGCCGTTAAGCTACTTGGTTAATACATAATCCATACTGTATAAAATGGGAAGAGGAGCCACCACACCACTTTCAAAGAATTTTCAGTCGCTTGATTCAACCAGGAGATAATCTACGTCAAGGATAGAGAGAAAGCGGATTACATCAGAAAATTTGTGACACAACCCGTTATTGAACCTGATGGACGTCCTACTCTTCCTGATTTGCAACCAGTTTGTTACTATTATTGTCAATCATTATGTCACTGCGCTCTGTCTAGTGTATACCATCTGTACGATACTTATGTAATGCAGTGAAGCTTGTACACTTTTTTTAATAAAAAATGTAAATATATGTTATGTTTGAAAATGTAAACTTTCACCATTAACACTCATAATAAAATACTTATCTTTTTTTTTCAACTTTGACAAAATTGTTTACATCTTTGACAATTTTTACAAATATTACTACTGACGAAGATAACTGTAAGTGTTATCGAAACGTTTAGATTGTATAATTTAAATACACCATTAAAAACCCCAAAAAGAATAGTTATTTTATTATATTATATATATATATATATATATATATATATATATATATATATATATATATATATATATACACTTATGAGTACATTCTGTACATATTATCTCGATAATGAATTCTTACATAACATTATTATGTAGTCCAATATAAGGTTCCTACATTAACTAGCCGAACTAGAATGCTGTATTGTTATGTTACATATTATCATATATGAATATATATTTTAAGTTTCATTATGGAGGTAATATATACATATATCTAAGACTAGCAATTATCAGTACCCAAACTTCATTCATTTGCCTAGTAACCTCCAATTCGCCAATGCTCCCATGCCCATGTAGAACACGTATCACGTAATCGATACCGTTTGTCATCCTGCGACCTAAAGGCGATTTTGCTTAATATCTCAATATATATATATATATATATATATATATATATATATATATATATATATCATGTAAAGTTGATCTAACCACGAACATTTTCAGATTACTGTTTTATCAGACGCCTCTGGAACATCTTTGTAGTCTACATCCAACACTTTTTGAATAATGACTTTCTTAACACCTTTCGCTTTCTTAACCACTTGATCATCAGAAAGCTTAAGACAATACGATTTTGATCCTGCAACATAAAAATATCGAATAAATTTTCTTGCATACTCATCTTTCATTCCTCCGACGACAGATGTATTAGTCGTAATACCATGCAGATCGTTTAGATAGTTGGATGTGCATACACATCATCAGTTGTTATCTCGACAATTAAAGAATCTGTGTCTGTATAGGGCAACGTTACATTATTACCATAATGACTGCGCAAGATATAAAAAAATCGATACATTATAATTTTGGTAAGATCTAAAATACTAAATCCGACATATATGAGTTTGTCATAAGTAATGACCTGTTTCGACAATTCCACTGCAAATAATTTGTCAGTGAATTGAATAAAATTTTTAAATTGCCGTTTTGCTACGTACCGTGCTAGACCCAAACGACGACCGTTATTTTCCCAATGTGTTAATAACTTGATAACTCTTCTTTTGTCAACGTTCTCCATTGTTTTACCAAATATGCCATTGTTCATGCATTTAAAGAAATCCTTTCCGAATTTATTCTTGGCTTGATTTCGGAGAGCTGTATTGACGTCTATGTATGGTACTAACCAAGGAAGCGTAAAACTATGAATACGAGTAACAATTAACCCATTTTCTATACATTGTTTTAAGTACCGGTAATGTATAACATAGTTGGTCTTACCACACCAGTTAGGAATAAATTGTTCCTCCTTGGAATGTGGTGCGCATATCATTTCGGGACAAAAAGGATAATCATCGTGTTCATCATGCAGGTGGCGCGGATATTGTATATCAACCTCTAGTACAAACCTAAAATCGTCAGCATCATTAACCTTTAATACATCAAATTCATTAATTTCCTCTTCAGTTAACCACATAAACCCATCATGTGGGAGATATTGCCGCATACTCCATCCATATAAGTTCGTAGCATCCAAATACTGTAAATACACTTTAGGGCGATTAGGGTCATAATTTGGAACAAACTTGTCGTTAGCAGTGCTTCTCCGCTTAACACAAGTACTCACACCACCACGAATGCCTTTCTTAAATAAGTGGTACATATCCATATCAGTCAATAATTTTAACTCTACTTTAGTACATTTCAACATGACATCCCACGCCAATCCTGGTATGGTAACATACTGCGCAGGTTCTAATCCATACACGTCCAAATATAGCCGTCTAAAGTTTTCGAACAAGTCAGCCAACAGCAGCACGTCTGATTTTAAATAGATATACGCATAATCACCGAGTGTATTACACTTAAAGTGATCCCACACCAGTAGGACGGGACAGTATTCTTCATCGGATATATTTTCATCACACATTTTATTCTAGAATTTGTCATAGGAAGGTACAGTGACATCATATAATTTACTAAAACTGTCTACGTACGCATAGGAGAAATTATCTTTCTTCCTAACTAAGTTAAAGTCATTATCATCACCAAAATATTTCCTTACCTCTATACATTGATAGTCTGCTAAATTCTGAGATAGAGTGTCTAAGGATGCAGCCATGAACCTACAACTATCAACGAATCGCAAATGTATGTACCTTTTTTCCCTAAGACCACGACCGTTTATGAATTGATCTACATAAATATGCTTACCGAATGTAATATATTTTTCACTATTCACAGGGAGTACGGTAATTTCTTCAGTTTCAATCGCTAACTGTTTGATGAACAGGTGAACATCATAACCAGTGAGATTATTGAACAAAACTGGGATAAATGTAGGTAATTAATAGTTTAATTTGTAATTTGAATGCGCCGCACCACGGTATATACTAGTAACGTGAGAGTGATCTCGTACTTTGGAATTTGTAAGATCGTCCGTAAAAAACTTGTCGCATATGTGACGATTTAGATTGTCTTCATGTATCACCTTTTGTTCATCAGTAAGTGGTAACATTGGAACAACAGTTTGGAAATATTCATTATAAATCCGTTTCACATCACTTTCTATTCGTTTAATAAATCTTTCCGAGGCATTAACCCCCTATAAAGTTCTAATTTGGACCAAGCATCGTTTACACCACACTTAATATAATAACTGAATGAAGTATGGCTCATGTTTACACGTTTTTATCGTGAACGGTTGTTCGGGATCGGGTTCAGCTGTATTTACCGGTACTAAAAGCGCTTCAAAATCTGCATATATTACGAATGGTGGTAGCATCTGCTTTAGATAGTTCCGAAACACTAGTATATTTTCCGCATAGAACTCCCCGGTTCTGTATTTTCTTTGTTTCAAGTCAGGTAATTTAGTGCATACGAAATTACAGTCATACGACACGTGGCAGGTTAATTGCTCCTGCGTTCTGAAGTGATGAATACATGAATCACAAAAATATTTCGCCCCATCTCGTTTGGTTATTTCGTTGCTAAGTAAACGAGAACAATTTTTTTATCCATTCATAATGCTGATTGTCCGTTTGTTTACTGACTAATAGTAATAAATTAATATGAATAGGCTGTTTAGCTCTGGCATAGTAGAGAGGACCCACTACCTTCGTAATACGCTGACCATCACAATACGTATCGTTTAGTCCATAAACATTGATGGAGATATTATTGTTGTACTCGAAGGTTGAGATGTTAGTCAGCTCAAGAGGAAATTCTGCACCATTCCAGTTGAATAGCGTTCTGACATCAGGGTAAGAAGTCGTCCGTTGTGGTAACCCCTTCGGTGTCACTAATGCTGATACAATAACCCACGCAAAGCAACAATTATCACTATTATTCACATTAGCTATGGCGCGTTTTGCGAAATTTCTACCGGGACATTCATATAGGATGAATCCTTAGTGGGCGAAAATTTGAACATGTTTACCTCTAAGTATACGAAATGAACCAGCGACCACCTTACAAAAAAATATTATTAATATATTACACTATTATTCATGACTTACACACAATCTTTATGCTCAAATTCGGATTGCTTAGCAACCAAGATTTCCATTATTCTTTGAAAATAATCTTCCACCACCATCCCGACACTCAATATATAATACTTAGTAGTCGGGATAGATTGTTACTGGTCACACATATTCTACCCAGCATTGTACATCACCATACTATGTACTTAGACCTGGAAACACGGTATTAAAACCAACTGTTTTCCAGAAACTCTGCAGCACATGTAGGGTTCAATGCACTCTGGGGAGAAGATACTGCGTTTTCCATTATATAGCTCACCGGTGCAAGTAAGTATTATATCGGTGCTGCAGGACTCCTAGATAATTCTAAATCATTTACAGACCATTCATTATCTAAGAAATGCGCAACACACAGGGCTGAGGATAATCTCTGATGAATCCTCAATTTGCTCGACTGGTATCGAAGAGTTCGTAGGACTTCACTCTTTATCGAACTCTTCGATACAAGTAGGGCTCAGGACAATCTCAGAAATGACCACTCCTTCTGTCGAGAACTAGTATACGACCACTCCTCCATAAATTGTATGGTAGGAGGGCTCAGCAAACCTTCAAATGGATTCCCTACTACTCTACACTCTGAGTGTGTTGTAGATGTGGACGACTGATCATCTACAGCACGTGCAGGTGTCAAAGTAGTCTGAGAGTCATCTATCCCCAGCACCGGTTGCGTTACAGACCTTGAAGACGAACGCTCCTCCGCAATTGGACATCATCCATCCCCAAATTCTGCAATGCAACCAGGACTTAATACATGGTGCAATACTACCAGATCTTCTCTCACGGGTGACAGTGTAATCTCACACGACTCACTTACGGGTTGTAGGGTGAACAGTATTTCGTCCACGTCCGCTGGAGGTGGTGTTTCCACAAAACGCAACGCTATTTCACAGTCATCCTGGTCAAAATACTGCTCGCTCTCCACCAGGCCGCCCTCGGGACCACCTTGATGGAGTAGCTCCATCATCTCGTGCACGTGATCCGTATGAGCCGTCTCCCAGTAACTTCCTCAGGATGGGAGTATCATCATGAGGTAGAAGCACTATGTGACTTATAAATATTTATTCGTCCACCCGCCACTACGGGACGATAATAAGCCACACATGATCGTGGCGTACCTAAAAGAGTTAAAGAACATAAATTACGTATCTGGTGCAATAATTCTTGCAAGCGCTTTCTTACCTCTGTTTACGGATGGCACAGGATTGTCCACTACGATGGCAGCTTCAGTTTGGTTTACTGAATCTAAAAGCGATTACTATTATTAGTCGACATATAAAGTAATAAACATACAGTAATGGAAAAAAACATTCGCATATTTTAAAGCATATTCAAGAAAATAGATGTATTGCATGCTAAGACCTAGCAAGGTGTTATAAATGATACGCTTAAACAATACTAAGTCCGCAAGTGCAAAAAGAAAATTTTTAAAATATACGAAGGCCTTGAAGACCTTCAAAAATGTCCTTTAAAAATGCATGAAAAACGTTGTTTTTAGTGGGGGAAACGCCTCTATTTAGCGAAACGAAAACAGTAGAAATTATTCGTACAACTGCTTCTATAGTAGATAATACTAAAATAATAATGAATTCTTGAGCAACTTCCCCATCATCTTCATTTGGCAACGATGAATTGCCACAGGTAAAAAACCATCATTTTTTACGTTTTAATTTTTTTTGTTTTTTTTACCACTATTGATACATTCCTAACGTTCTACTTGTTTTTTTTTCAGGTCGATTTGATACCCCGATCCCCATCGCCTGGGACAATTCTCTATCCCATCAACTTCACCCCGCTTGCTTCCTCAACACCTCTTCCCGACATCCCGCAAATTTCCACGCCTCAGATTACTTCAGCCATTTCACCTGAGGTGCTGTACACCCCTCCCTCTACATCCTTTCCTATTGACGTGGACGCCTAATCCAGTGACCAGGACATTTATGAGATGACTACTGTAGTCCTGGACTCTCTACAAGAATACAATCTTGATGCGGATACCATAATACTTGACCTGACCAATGCTGAAGTCATAACTATCAGTGACGAAGACCTTGACACTACAGTAACTATTGAACTAAATGACCATACCAATAATAGTGATTACATCACCTCCAGTGTTGGGGGAGTATGTTCCTCCTGTGCTGGAAACGATCACCTCCACACTGCTTTCCTTATTATCGCTGGGTGGTACTGGCTTTTCTACGCACATCGCATGACCTCCTGGGAACGTCTCACATTCACGGTATGTATTCTCTTCAGATTAATTTTTAATAACAGTTCTTTCTTTCTTTACAGCTGACTACCATAGTACCATTTGTCCGGAATTATGATGTCCTGATTACGGAGAGCTATCTAGAAGAGCAGCTCGATCGGGCCCAATTAGACTTATAACATTATACCTTGGCTGGAATAATGTTATAAGTCTAGCTGTACTAAGTGGGTATGATCGCGCATTATACATCTGGAAATGATACTGGGAACTATCGAAGAGATTGCAGGACTCTACGAACTCATCCGAGTTCGTAACGTAGCTTTTTGATAGGTGGTCTTTCCTACGCCCTGTTAGTCACAATAATACTGAACGTTAATTATGAATTACCACACAATTTACAAATTAAAAAATGCCGATTAATAAGTATATTTGAAAAATACTTTTTCTAATATTCAATGTTATCGTGTTAAATTTATTGATTTATAGACATAGCCATCTTGTTCTTTATCTACATAAAGGATCTGTATTACACCCCTATGTTTTGTGTACATTCTAGTCCAACTTGTTTTTGTCAAACTGGCAAGAAGCACCTTTGATACTCTTTTACTGGAAGCAACGGTGCCATGTAGTTTATTTTTGTTTTTAAATTACTGTCACAAAATTAATAACAGTATGTGGCCAATAACAACATGGCTTGAGAATGTGGTGTAAAAGATCTTAAAATTACACTTCTTGGAGACCTTTTCTTTCTCACCGAGGCATTAATATGATCTCTATATTTCTAGAGCCTACCTTAATCAAAAACAAATTGAAATGAATTATAGTAAGGATGATTACGTTTCACGTACTTCACGGCTGGTACAGAATAATAGGATTGGGAAAGGCTTACATCGTGTATTTATTTAGTGATTGAGTTAATAATAGTAGGTAAGATTGGAGACTTCTAGAACACCGCCACATTTCCAAGGTCCCACATTTCCAAGGTTGCCACAAAACCAAGGTCCCCACCGTACCAAGGTCAAAAAAGCGCAATGTGTGACCTACTTACATATCATAACCACAAACACAAGGTCAACAACTCTCACATTGTTCTGCAATTGTTATCCATGTAACCTACTTTACCACTATCGCAAAAGACCACCCAAATGCTACTCTTACCCAAGGTCACCTCACTTGTATGTTTTTTGTCCACTTGTATGTTTTTTGCTCACGCATAATTATTAAAGAAAAAAACTATATGTTAATACATTTAATTCATGTAGAAATAAAGACATGTAGAAACATTACTCAGATATATGATTTTCTTTAGGAATAGAACACTTTGATTTAGTACACGTGCAAAAGGTCCTCTCCACTTCCGTTTCATTACATCTGCGCGGACGTGGTGCGAGGAGCTGAGCATACGTGCAATGTGGTGCCCATCGGAGATGCTCCTGTAACGGATTGACATCTGGCTGCCATCGGTTTATTCTAACCCCACACATGAAACATTCAACCGTATCGTCTGAAGATGTGGAAATGAATCCTGCTGCAGCAAGTGATGAGGGCGAGTGAACCCCAGACCATGTTCGATACGTTAGTAATCGTTTATCGAAACAATTGTAATACTGAGGATAATAAAAGTTCGGTGGCACGTCGCACATGTTTTCACTAGAGGATAAACTAAGCGACTGGCATAAAATATTTTATTACATACAATATATAGACAGCAAAACAAACTATTAATAATCAACATAACATACTTCCTCACACAAATAACAAGAATCATCATCATAAACATCATATAAAGTGGTTAATGGCGCTCTACATGATGAGCACCAGTATTCATCATGTGAAAGGTAGTACAACATTGTCCATCGCTCCATATGGGTGTGGTGGTCCACCACGCGGTAATTTCCTGGTTTCAATGTGGAGTAACATGCATAACATAAACACATACCACCAACCAGATGGTAGCGAATATACAACGCAACTATGTGAGAGTAATCTTTCAAACTACTCCCCAAGACGTGGTCAGAGATTCGCTTGCCCAAGGTGTCAAACCATGCCGAATCCCACTTTACATCTTCATATTGCATACGCACTACTGATGTTATGGAAGGCGGTAGTATTCCTTTCTTTTCAAAATTTACCCAGTTCGGAATTAATTGGCATGCCCGTCGCGTACTAATTTGAAATAAGGTTTGTGGTTGGTACACTTCAGGAGTCTTCCAATCGTCTTGCACTGGAGTAACTGACATAGTGAAGATCGGTAACTATGGTATATGTAAAAAACCCTCCCTTTAAGTATATGAATAATACTGAGTGGGGGTATGTAACCTTGTGCAGTGACCTCGTTGTGGTAAAGTGGAACAACCTTGGAAATAAGTATGCCTAGGAATCCTTGAAGTAGTGGTGAATACACGGTGGGAAAAAAAACAAAATGAGTAACAGCCTTGAACGAAAAGAAATCCTTGAAAAGGTGTAACCGACAAGACCGCTAAAGCAATGTGTGGTATAATGTGAAGGTCACGTAAGTAGCCTTGAGGAGTGTACATAGAGGGGAGAGTGTCATATATAAAAGAGAGGGAATGTATGTAAAGCCAGTATCGTATATAATGGATAACATATTACGTCAAGCCATAGAAAAGGCGAAGATTATCGGTGCTATAAGTTCAAGTAAATATTGTGATATTTTGCTTAATAATGTGCATTATTTCTTAAATAAAAGCAAGACAAAGTTTGTTAGTGTCGGTGTCGGTGTTTGACAAGCAGGAATGGCGTATACTTATGGATAATCAAGGGGTAATTACTAATTATTTCTACAGTCCTGAAGGAACATGGCTACCTACCAAACTGGGATCGAAGACTGTCTCGTACGAAAATATTAACAAGAAAAAAATTATACGCCTCTGTGATAGTGAAGAAGTTGATGTCTATTTAGGATGGGAGTCTATAGAACAGTTATGGAAGCTTTTGAAGATAATATATTACCGATTGGAGTTGGCAGATACTGTGAACTTTCCAGAGTTTTATAAAAACCTAATAAAGTCGGCAGCGGCAATTCCTGAATGTAACATTCACCAAGTTATACGTCCATTGCATGATGTATTTGAGGTCAACATAGCCTGCCAAAGAATTTGCCAAGGAGAAACTATATATGGATATGGATCTTGCCAAACCTATACCTGAAAGGGGGGGATAACGCGCTTGTAGTCAATAGGGGATAGTATTAGGTGTTAGTCAATATGTGGATGTGTTATAGTGCGGAGTCGTGGCCTAAAGCTGTAGATTGTGTTAGTGCAGTCCAAAGACTAATATGCCAGTTACAATCATTAGAATTCGATGCTGATCATGAAAAAGTGTATGGAATGGGTAGATTTAGTGATGACTATTTAAATAATCTAGTTAATAAGTATGGGGGAGGAATACGCCTTTGTGAAAAATACTTAACATCGCATGTAGAGGATATAGAGTGTATTTGTTGTATAAAGCGATTAATAGAAGACCTTAAAGAAATAGCATTGGAGCAATTTATACACGAAATAGAACGATATTTACCGAATTTTGAGCCATCAGATGACGACTCACCCAGTGAAGAAGGTGCGCATTAATGAGTCCAAAACGTAGTTCACTACATAGTAGTATGGGAGTTGGCTCACAGGCATGCGCGAAAAGGAGAATGGGAACAATTAGCTAGAGATTCTGCACGATTTAAAAAAAGAATAGGCGACTGTGATAATATAATTTCACCAATTCTCGAAAAACAGCATCGTGAGTGTGTGTTTGTCAGACGCTTTAGTAGTATGTAGTGATATATATGTATAGGATAGTATTAATAAAAAAGTAAAAAAGATCTGTTTATTGCATATTAATATTACAGTATATATAATTAAGGTTAATTAGCGTATTACACAATGTCTTTGGTAGAAATCCATGAGTTGTGAGAAGTATCAAAACCCTACCACTTAACGAGAGCTTTAGTCCCTTGACGTCGGATGACACGTTCAACTAGGTGAATGTCTGGATGTTTAACACTTTGTAGTTCGGGCTCATAGAACCGACCTTGAATCTCTTCATCTCGACTATCACGTAATGTGTAGTGAGTGGGCTTGAACGTTTAACTGTTGATATTCGAAAGACTTCGTAACTCCAATTAGGTGTATACCCTTAGAGAATATACTCCTATGTTTGCTAATGCGTACATGTTCCCCACTTTAAATTTAGGTGTTTTACGGTCAAGAACTTTCTGACATTTTAAATGTTGCAAAATATCTGCAGCATTCTTTTCCGTTACATCTACCGGTTTATACCCGGTTGTTCTATGCTTTCTTGAATTATAATCGGTAACAATTTGAGGCAAGATTGATAGCCACTTATATGATCCTTGCATGCTGAATGTTTTCCACATTATTGCTTTAAGGGTACGATTGACACGTTCGACTATGCTACTTTTCAAGGTGGAATAACTACTGTAATGATTGATATTGAATTTTTTCATTACTTCTTTAAATTTTGCATTATAAAACTCCGTTCCCATATCAGTTTGTATATGCGTAGGCATCTTTTGCAATCCAGATAGCAGTTTATCCATTACCTCCGCAACTAGTTTACCATTCTTGCGTTTGATGGGGAAAGCCCAGACATATTTAGAGAAGGCATTAATTATTACTAAAATATAACGAAATCCTTTATTCACATGAGCATAAGGTGTCATTTCCACTAAATCAGCTTGAAAGAGATCATTTAAACCTTTTAGTACTACACAACGTCGCGGAAAATTTCTCCTTGCTGGTTTGTGCAGTTCTTCAACAACATCGGATTTACTCATTTTTTACTTTGGATTGTAGTAGAATCTCTAGGATGAATAATTGTTCTTTGTCGAAATTGATATCTTTTGGAATTATAGGTTGAATCACACCTTCCTTACGAATAGTTTTATTATTTAGAAACAGCGGTGTCGTATATATTACAGTATCCACTCGAAGATGAATATCTCGAGGTAACCACTTACAATGCAATATTTTTCCCTCTGTAGGAAAGAAATATATACCATTGATACCCAATGGAATATCTACTGTTGTCTGTTGCAAGACACCTTGCAAGGTAAAATAAGTTTCGTAATATATATCACTTTGCTTCGTAGCATCACTGCGATGCTGAGTAATATGTTTTCCAAATTTATCCACTGTCATTTGTTGATGAAGATGTCCGCCAAATTTATCTATTGGCATAACTGATGAACATGTAGTACTGCCTTTAGTGGTAGTCGGTGTAACAATGAAATGAAAAGGATATAGTAATAGGTTTATAACAAGAGCTGTTACTGTATTACTTTTGCTTCACGTAGTTCATCAATTATATATACTACTTCGTTGTGATTGCTAGTATTTCCTGTCGACATTGATCCTAATAATTCCCGTAGCCAATCTACTAACTTATTCGGGTTATTCCACGGTACAAATTCAATAGCTTTGTTATTGTATCGCAATAGCTGCAGTCCACCACCTCTTTTGGATATAGAAGTTGTTCGAGATCTGGTGGCTGGAGGTGCAATAGACGATGTGGCAGAACGTTTTCTAGGGTGAAGTAATGGTTTAATGATTTCAAGGTACTTCTTACTATTAGTTCCTCGGATTTGATCATCAGGGTTATAATTACGTCGGGCAGCATTAGTACGACGCAATATGTCATTGTATTGCTGTAGGTCACTCTTTTTGCATCCCGTAGGAACTTTTTTAAAAAGTAGTTCATATAATCCCGGTGTTCCCTCATAATCTAGGGATGATCTATCGGGAAGAGCGATTCGCAAATTTTCTCCAACAAAATCTAGTTCAGCATCGCCTATAAAAAAATTTCTCTTCTTCAGGAATGAAATGCACGCCATATGTTAAGTCATACTCGTCTTCTGTATCTCTAAATATACCTTCAACGTAGTACTTAGCTAATCCTTGGTATTGAGTAAGATACTCTTCAAAGGCGGGTTGAGATCCAGCAGCTAGTAGTTCCGATTTCAATTGTTGTAAAGTAGGAATTTCCACCTCGTCGTCATGTGTGACATCAGCAATTACAGATTCTTGTAGAGGTGTGGGAATGGTGTCAGGAACAATAGTGCGCGGCTCCTTACGTATTCTAGAGGATTTCGGTGTATAATGTAAAAATACTTCATTTTCGTGTGCAATGGACTCCTTTTTTTCCGACTTCTGGCGTAAGGGGTTCAGCTTTGATGAGAGAACCATCATTTTTAGTAATTAATTGTTTTAATGGTTGTGTAATAGGTTTAAAGTGTGCCTCCATTGCACGTTCTGTAAGTGCAGTATCTTCTTTCAAACTCGCATATTTCTGTTGCACACTCTTGCGAGCACGCAAAATGTCTTGTACTAAGCGCTCCTCCATTACGACTGTACGTTGACAGTCCTAGTAGATTATTTATACTGCAATGAAACAGTCAAATCTCTTACGGTACCGACCTGTATTAACATCGCTTTCTTTATCAATAACAAGAAAACCGAATTTGTCTTGCCAGCAACAAAAACATAAATCTTTAAACCTATCAAAGGACATATCGACATTAACGTGATCATCATACACATGCTTAAGATTAGTGTGATCTTGTTGAAAAGAATAAGTAAATTAGCATTATCACGTATAAGCTGTTTTGGAATTGAAGAATACGTTTGACACAGATAGAAACAATCATTATTTCGATGTCTGCCAAAACAGAAATGATCTCTTATTTCATTTTGCTTATGACACGCTACATCATCGAAAATCATTATTGAATTTTACGGGAATCACTAGGGATATAACATCACTATTATCACTGTATTCGAAATACCCGACTTCTTTTATGGGTGTCAGTAAATTTCGTAGGTACTGGTATTTAGGTTGATATAATGATTTGCAATAAATATATACATTTTCAAAACGTAAACCATTTGGATGTTCTAACAAGGTAATCATAACATTTGTTTTCCGCACCCAGATGGACCAACGATTATACCTCGTTTACACCTCCTTTCAGTAGACCGCTATGTTTAGAGTAAAGTTCCTTGTTATCAGCTATGTCATAATTTTTAATAGGTAATTCTGTGTCTTGCGGAATGAAGCGTATGGTGCCCGTCATAGTACTAAACCACAAATTGTATGGTACTAACATATATACGTGTCATACAATGAAAGTAGTTTAGTAGTGGAGTGACAGCCAGTCTGGTATGAAGTATACTTCTCGGTGTAATAAGAAGAAAAGGGGTTCAGGATTAATTAATACCTTAATAAATAAATTACCAGTGGAGTTGCATATACCTGGGTATAGATACTGCGGACCGGGTACCCGTTTACAAAAACGACTAGCTCGCGGCGACAAAGGTATAAATGAATTGGACGAAGCCTGTAAAGAGCACGATATTGCATACTCCCAGTCAAACGATTTAAGTCAACGACACATTGCCGATAAAACTTTGCAACAAAAAGCTTGGAATAGATTTCGTTCCTCAAACGCTACATTTGGAGAAAGGGCAGCTGCATTAACTATAGCTGGAATAATGAAAGGAAAACGGAAAATGGGGATGGGTGGAAGATCACGGACAAGCAATAGAACGCGAAGCAAATCACGAAGAACAAAGCGTACTCCCAAACCAATTTCATTTAACAAAGCGGTACTTCTAGCGCGACGTCGTGTTGGTGGTAAACTTCGATCATCTTTAAGATCTACAATACAGCAGGCCTTAAGCGTTCTAAAACACAAAAAAAAATCATGGCACCCAAGAGCAGAATATTACCTATACCAAAACGAGGTGGGTTCATACCTCTTATTCCCCTATTTGCAGCATTAGGAGCCTTAGGTTCGTTAGGTGGCGGTGCAGCTGCAGTTGCAAAAGCGGTTACCGACGCAAAAGCTGCGACAAAAACGTTAGAAGAAACCAAACGACACAATCAAGCAATGGAAGCAGCAACCGTTGGAAAAGGTTTATATCTAAAACCATATAAACGAGGTTTGGGCATATATTTACAACCGTATTCAAAAAACTCCCACTGAAGCTACCACGCCACGCCTTAAGTAATGTTGAGCTATCAAAATTTGTTGAGCAATTAAAGATTCCCTACTTTAGAGGGATATATATATGCGAGATAAGCTACCTACACGAATCCATAGGAATGAATGTGGTATCGTGAATCTGGATAATCAAGCTAATCAGGGAACACACTGGACAGCATATATTAAGCGTAATAGACATATAACATATTTTGATAGTATAGGACATGTTAAACCACCCTTCGAATTAGTCCACTATTTTAAAAGTGATGGTAGCAGAAACACAATTGATTATAACTTTACTAAGGTTCAAGAGTTCAATACATACAACTGTGGTCATCTAGTCTTACGATTTTTATACGACTACTCGTTCTGATTGTCAGTAGTTGTTACGTGATCGTGATGTCGTACACATTTACCTTCACCGGTAAAAGCTGTATCCTGCAAGCCACATTTAATCCACCGATTTTTCTTGATAATGAGTCGGAATATGTAATGGGGTTAACTAGTTTTGAATCGTTCAATACTATACAAAACGTTACTTCAAAGAACAACATGCTCATATTTGGAAGAGAAAATTACAATACCGCCAGGAACATACGAAATCGCAGATGTGAATAAATGTATTAATGACTCAGTGAAAGACGATAAGGGGTATATTGATTTACGAGCAAATAATAATACTATGAAAGCAACCATGAAAGCAACCCATAACATTAGTTTCAATGTGGTCCATTCGATAGGGCCTATGCTAGGCTTTAATAAAACTACTATTTACCAAGCTAAAAAAGTGTACACCTCTGAGAACCCTATTAACATCATCAAAATTAACTCATTAATTATCGAGTGCAACATAACAAGTGGTAGTTTTAAAAATGGTGAGTCATCACACATAATTCATCAATTCTTTCCCAGTGTACCAGCGGGATATAAAATAATCGAATCACCTCAACATGTTATCTACTTACCTATAAATACATCTACCATTTCAACAATAACACTTAAAATACGTAGACCAAGACGGAGATCTCGTCAATTTTAACGGAGAAGTCATAACGATAGGACTACATTTAAAGAAAATATGGTGACGCGGTATAATACATGTGCATGTAACCAGTGCAAAACAAACTATAAAAGAGTGAAGTGTGGAAAGGGTACAGTCAGTAAGCGTTCAGCGACCAAAGCGTTGACAGCGCAGAACAAAGCATTCTTGGAGAGTCTCGGGTTTACAGTACTACAATGAGTGTATTAAACGTTAATGAAAAAGTTGTTGTTGATAATGCTATAGTCAATTCCGAACTGCACACCCATCAACCATGTACTACGAGATTTGGAAACAATGATGAAATCAGGATACCCATTCAGGAAGACATGTGCACTCTACCATCAGAAAGTTATGTTTATGTAGAGGGAAGATTATTGCGACAGGATGGCACTGTCTCCAATACCGCAAGGTTCGTTAATAATGGTATCGCATTTTTATTCAGTGAAATTAGATATGAGATGAATGGAATAGTGGTAGATTCCGTAACTAAGGTGGGGTTAACGTCGACAATGAAAGGATTAGTATCATTGACACCCAATGATCTTGCCCGCCATCAAAATGCCGGTTGGTTTCCTACATCAAACAGCACACTAACAAATGAGCAAGGGTATTTTAATGTCTGTATACCTTTGCGAATGCTGCTTGGCTTTGCTGAAGATTATAATAAAGTGATTTTGAACATTAGACAAGAACTTGTATTAATTCGTAGTAATATTGATACCGATGCAGTAATTTCAACTGTGGACGAAGCATTAAAAGTTAACATAAATAAGATTTATTGGAAAGTTCCACACATCGTTCCAGCATTAGCGGAGGAATTAGCGTTAACGAAATACATTGATAAAAATGTGAATACTCCACTAGCATTTAGAAGTTGGGAAACTCACATATATCCCGCTATACCAACAACAGATAAGCATACTTGGGCAATCAAAACATCGACTAGTATTGAAACACCGAGATACATTATTATAGGGTTTCAAACTGGACGAGAAAATAATGTTATGCACGATGCGAGTAAATTCGATAAATGTGCACTAAAGAATATTCGTGTATTCCTCAACACCGACCGTTACCCGTATGATAATTTAAATGTTAATTATGATAACAATTGCTTTGCCACGCTGTATGAAATGTTTGCTAAATTCCAAATGTCATATTATCAAAGAGGTGGACAACCATTACTCACACCTATTCAATTTACGACGGCTGCACCACTGATGGTGGTCGACTGCTCAAATCAAAAAGAAGTATTGCACTCGAAAGCAGTAGTTCTTCGTGTAGAGTTTGAAACAGCGGCAAACATAGCTGCCAATACGACAGCATACTGTGTTATACTCCACGATCGTTTAGTTACATACAACGCGTTAACCAAAGCAGTACGACAATTGTAATGCAATGCTGATTATGGTGGATGTACAAGGGTTTAAAATTTCAAAAGTTTTATACCGAAAGAACTCGCACTTTATAATGGAAAAAAGTAGCTCACTACGTCTTTAAATCACCGTACCCGTGGCAACATTGGATGCAGAGAGTCGTCGTCAAGCTACTTGGTTAATACATAACCAGCACTGTATTAAATGGGAAGAAGGGTATACACCACCACACCACTTTCGAAGAATACTCGAGATTGATTCAGCCAACAGATTCTGTCTATGTCAAGGGCAGAGAGAAAGCAGATTACATCAGAAAATTTGTGACCCAGTCCGTTATTAGAAACTTGATGAACATCCCGCTCTTCCTGCTTTGGAACCAGTTTGTTACTATCATAGTCAATCATCCTGTTACTGCGCTTTGTCTAATGTGTATTATCTGTATGATACGTATGTAATGCAATAAAACTTTTAATAAAAAACTATTAAATATTCACTATTTATTTCTCTATATATCACAGAATGTTTGTACATCATATATAATCTCTCAATAAGAATTAGTACATACTATTAACAAAATCTAAAAAAAAAGGTACTTCATGAAGTACTCATAGTATTAACAGTAGTTTCAGTATGGAGAAACTATATATCTAAACCTAGCAAGTGTCAGTATCCAAACTATTTTTTCACCTGTAACTCATACAACTGCATTTGCTTAGCAACCTCTAGTAGCTGACTCAATGGATCACATTCTCCAATTCCGGAATTCTACAATGCCCCCACGCCAACGTTGTACATGTATCACGTACTTGATACCGCTTGTCATCCTGGGACCTAAAGGCAATTTTGTTTAACATTTCTGTATATATATCATGTAGAGTTGATCTAAACACGAACATTTTACACATTACTGTTTTATCAGACGCTCTGCAACAGCTTTATAATCTATCTCCGTCAACACTTTTGAATGATAACTTTCTTAACACCTTTAGCTTTCTTAACCACTTCATTGTCAGCAAGCTTTAAACAGTATGATTTGGATCCTGCACCATAAAAAGATTGGATCGCTTTCCCTGCATACTCATCTTTCATTCGTCCGACGACGGAAGTGTTAGCAGGAATACCATGCAACTCGTTTTGATAGTTGGATGTGTCATATTCATCTAAATTATTCCTAATATGTGCGTACACATCAGTAGTCGTTATCTCAACAATTAGCGAGTCGGTATCCGTATACAACAATGATACGTTAGTACCATAATGCATACGTAAAACGTCATAGAAAAAGCGATACATTATAATTTTGGAAAGATCTAAAATACTAAATCATACGTAACTACCTGTTTCGACAATTCCACCGCAAATAACTTGTCAGTAAATTGAATTAAATTTTTAAATTGAGGTTTTGCAACGTACCGTGCTAGCCCTAACCGATGACCATTATTTTCCCAATGCGTTAATAGTTTGATAACTCTTCTTTTGTCCACATTCTCCATTGTTTTCCCAAAGACGCCATTGTTCATGTATTTAAAGAAATCCTTTTCAAACTTATTCTTTGCTTGATTTCGAAGAGAAGTATTAAGGTCTACGTATGGTATTAACCAAGGACTTTGGCGAAAGCGTAAAACCCTATGGATATGAGTTACAAGTAAACCGTGTTCTATACATTGTTTCAAATATCGGTAATGTATAACGTAGTTTGTCTTATCACACAAATTAGGAATTAACTTCTCCTCCTGAGAATGTGGTGCGCAGATCATTTCAGGGCAAAAAGGATAGTCATTATGTTCGTCATGCAGGTGGTGTGGATATTTTATATCAACCTCAAGTATAAATCCAACATCATCCTCATCATTAATCTTCATTACATCAAAGTTCTGTATTTCATCTTGAGTTAACCATATAAACCCGTCGTGTGGTAGGTATTGCCGCATACTCCACCCGTACAAGTTCGTGGCGTCCAAATACTGTAAAAATACTTTGGGTTGATTAGGGTCATAATTTGGAACAAACTCGTTGTTAGCAATGCTGCTCCGCTTAATACATGTACTCACTCCACCAGGAATACCTTTCTTAATAAAATGATACATATCCATATCCGTCAATAATTCTAGCTCTACTTTCGTACATTTCAACATGGCATCCCACGCCAATCCAGGCAAAGTGACATACTGTGCAGGTTCTAACCCATACACACCCATACATAATCTCCTAAAGTTTTCAAACACGTCAGCCAATAACAACACATCTGATTTTAAATAAATATCAGCATAATCACCTAATGTATTACACTTAAAGTGAATTAGACCACGCATCGTTTAGACTACACTTGATATAATAACTAAATGAATATGGTTGATGCTTACACGTCTTTATCGTGAATGGTTGTGTAGGATCTGGTTCAGCCGTATCAACCGGTACTAACAAGGCTTCAAAATCCGCATAAATTACGAACGGTAGTTCCATCTGTTTCTGGTAGTTCCGAAATGCGAGTATATTTTCCGCATAGAATTCCCCGGTTCTATCTTTTATTTGTTTCAAGTCAGGTAATTTTGTGTATACAAAGTTACAGTCATGCTCCACGTGGCGGGTTAATTGCTCTTGCGTCCTAAAATAATAAAGGCAAGTATCACAAAAATATATCTCACCATTACGCCGGGTTATTTGGTTGCTAAGTAAACGAGAGAAATGCTTTATCCATACATAATGCTGATTATCTGTTTGGTTACTGACTAATAATAATAAATTAACATGCACAGCCTGTTTAGCTTTGGTATAGTACAGAGGTCCCACCACCTCCGTGACACGCTGACCATCACGATACGTATCGTCCAGCCCATAAACATTAATAGATATATTATTGTTGGACTCGAACGTCGAAATATTTGTCAGCTTAACCGGAAACTCTACACCATCCCAGTTGAATAACGTTCTGAAATCAGGGTATGAAGTTGTTCGTTGTGGTAACCCCGTTGGTGTCACTAGTGCTGATACAATAGCCCATGCAAAGCAATAATTATCAGTATTTTTACATTGACTATTGCATGTTTACGTGCTATTTCGACGGGGACATTCATATATGATGAACCCGTGGTGGGTGCAAATTTTAGCATGTTCACCTCCAAATATACGAATTGCACCAGCGACCACCCTACAAAATACATAGTAATACTTACAATAGTAATCATACAGCACACTTACCAGAGCCTTTATGTTGAAATTCGGATTGCTTGGCATCCAATATGTCACATATTTTTTGAAAATAATCAGTCAACACCATCCCCACACTTAAAATGTCATACTTCGTTTGGAAGGATTTCAGTTCCGTGCTTTCTCTGGTGTTTAAAAAGTATAAACCAAACAACTCAACGTTACATTTCAAGGAGAAGTGTTTCTGCAACTGAATCTGTACCAGTTTTAATACATTTACTTTCACGTCAGTCATAAACGTTCGCACATCGGTGTGGGTGTTTGCTGGTGATACCCTGTATGAAACAATACGTTGTTTAAACGCATTCCGAATTACTTCAACCCCATTTTCCACCAGCAGACATATATTTGCTTTATGCCTATTGCTTCTGAGGTGTCCTTGAAAAGCGTACCGAGGTATGTCTACTAAACAATCAGTACAGTGTACAATCTCAACACTTCTGCTACTTTTCTTTTGTACCACATCTACGTATTGGTCAGATTTACGCTTCCTTAAGGTGGTCACCCTGATGGTCCTGGTGTCGCAGCGGAATCAACCTCACTTCTGGGTACCACATTATTCAGTGGTAGTTCACCTTCGATGAACCAGGTTGCAAAACGTAGTCAGTAACAACTCTATGTTCTGAGGCCCTGCCATCAGAAGTTGTTGCTCTGATACATCCCTAGTTGTGGAATGGTTTTGGGTAACTTCCCGAATTCCTGAAGGTGGGGTGGATACGGTCATTGTTATCCAACATGAAGTTTTTTTATGGCGAAGGAGGGAATCCTTTCGCGAAAATTTCTTCATGCAATCGCATTGAAACATCTTATTACGAGCTGTAACAAAAGTTTACATAAAGTTTGTATAACTGCGTTACGTGTTTTGTTATGATTCCTTTTGTAACCAATTATAATTATTATACAATCCTATTATGTTGTTACTTGTTTACTACTGTTTCAAAAAGAATCATATCCAGCGATGCGAACGAGGACGCAACGTAACCTATCGCCAGGAATGGGATAGTATACGATGGATATCTCAGGTTGAGGGATAAAGTAGCGTATGACTTGGGGAGGACGGATAGTCAGGATAGAGTGCTGCTGATTACAGATATTCCACCCAGCATTGTTTTATGCCCTACCATGCTGGGGACCAATTGTTTTCCAAAAACTCCGCAACACATGTAGGGCTCAATACACTCTGGGGTGAAGATACTGCGTTTTCCAGTATCTCCCTCACCGGTGATGGTACCGGCATATCTTGCATCGGTGTTGCAGGATTTGAAGAGAATGAGATGTCAGTAAACGACCACTCATTCTCTACAAAATCTGCAGCACACGCCGGACTAAGGATGCTTTCCGATGATTCGTCCATAGGCTCTACTTGTACCGAACAGTTTAGCGGACTCCAATTCAGCTCAAACTCCTCGATACAAGCAGGGCTGAGAACGGTATCGGAAGTGTGTTCCCTGAGCTCTACTTCTACCGTAGAACTACTATACGACCACTCCTCTAGGAATTCTGCGGTAGAGGTAGGGCTCAGCAAACCTTCAAATACATTATCTCCCACTCTGTCCTCCGAACGTGTAGCAGATGTGGACGACTCATCATCTACAACACATTTGGGGTCAGAACAGTTTGAGTGTTATCCACCCTTGTGTCTGAGTGCATTGCGGAATTTGCGGATGAACGGAAATCCATCATGAATCCATTCATCCGAAAATTCCTCAATGCATCCAGGACAATATATGATGCAATACAACTGCTCTTCGCTCACGGGTGCCTCCGAGTCTCGTTTGGCTCACTGACAGGTTGTAGGGTGAGCAGTATTTCGTCCACGGAGACCTGATCATAGTTGCGGATACCACCACATCCAAGTCGTCCTCTGGAGGTGGTGTAACCAACACTGCAAAGCTCTATCACAGTCATCCATGTCAAGTACTGCAACCTGACAGGTTGTAGGGTGAGCAGTATTTCGTCCACGGAGACCTGATCGTAGTTGCGTGATACCACCACATCCAAGTCGTCCTCTGGAGGTGGTGTAACCAACAGCTGCAAAGCTATATCACAGTCATCCATGTCGAAGTACTGCTCGCTCTCTGCCAGGTCGTCCTCCTCATTTACATTCTCCTGAAGGAGCTCCATCACTTCCTGTCCGTGATCCATACGAGACCTTGCATCCAGCAGCCCCCGCAGGATGGGATAGTTAGGTTGTGGTACTAATGCTATGTGGCTTATGATATTTATTCGCCCATTTGGCACTAGAGGACGATCATAAACCACATATGTACGTGGCATACCTATGAAGTGAAGTGACATATAGTTATTTTATACAGTAATACTTGAGAGTGCTTTCTTACCTCTGTTTACGACTGATACAACATTGTCGGCTACTGTTGCTGCTGCAGTACTGCTTTCGTTTACAGATCCTACAATGAAATAGTTTTATTTACATTTATTGAAATTATTCTTTAAGCCCTAAAAAGATTTATTGAAATTATAATAAGTCTTATATGAATTTATTCCAAATTGTACTACGTCCACAAATAATTTTTTGAAATATTTTCTAAGTCCACAAATAATTTTTTGAAATATTTTCTAAGTCCACAAATAATTTTTTGAAATATTTTCTAAGTCCACAAATAATTTTTTGAAATATTTTCAAAGTCCACAAATAATTTTTTGCAAGAAATATATAACGAAAACCGTGAAAAATGTCCTCTAAAAATGCATGAAAAACGTTGTTTTTTGTGGGGGAAAAATATTTAGCGAAAGGAAAACAGTAGAAATCATTCGTACAACTGCTTCTAAAGTAATACAGACGAAAAAAATCAAGATGAGTGCTACACCAACTTCCCCATCATCTGCTTCATCTGGCGCCGAAGAAATGTATCAGGTAAGACCATAATTTTATTTTTTTTTCTAACACTATTGATGTATTTCTAACTTTTTTTTTATTTTTTTCAGGTGGACCAATCTATATCGCCTGAGGCATTTTTTTCTTCGGCAAGTCCTATCCCCGAGATCCCTCCAACACCTCACGTTTCCTCCTTCTCACTATTCCCATCCAGCCCTGACTATCCCTCCACCTTTAGCCCGTTGACTTCCTCCACACCTCTACCCATCCATCCCTACACTCCAACACTTCAGCTCTCTTCCCCTGAAGTGGTATACATCCCTCAACCCTATTCCACTCCAATTGACGTGGATAGCTCAACCAGTGACGATACAATATATGAACAGACGACCGTAGTCCTGGATTCTCCACAGGAGCTCGACCGTGCTGCGGAGACAAATACATTAGACATACCTAACGCTGACGTCATCACTATCAGTGACGCCGACGATGCTGCCTACGATAGTGATGTATGCAGCACAGTGTCTTCCAGTGTTGAGGCGGTTTGTCCCTCATGTGCTGGGAACGACTATCTCAACATTGGTGACTATGACTCAGACGTAAGAATGGACCCTGCCTACAGCTACGATTCAGACGACTATGACAATGACGTCCTACGACAACAACGAAGACTTAGACGTAGAGAGTTCATCAATGAAGTCGTCATTGAAGCGAGCAGTGACGAAGACGACTTCATGAACTCTCTAACAAATAACATGCAACGCCTCGAACAAAGCGCTCAAGACCTCGAGGCTATTGTACAACGAAACCGTGCACAGGAACTGGATGACGCAGCCCAGGAACTCCAGGACAACGGGGATGACTCTGACATGCACGACGATGAAGACGAAAGTATTGACGATACCTGGTTTTGGGCTACCCACATTCCCATGACTATTGGCCGAACTCTGTTTCCCCCGGTATCCAATATCATGTCTTCGATGGCGTCAGGAGACAGTGCTGCGCAAAGCAATATAGCTTTTTTGATAATTACTGCGTGGTACTGGCTCTTTTACGCGCATCGCATTATCACCTGGGAACGTCTAACATTCACGGTATGTATTCCCCTTTATACTAATGCTATACTAATGCATCTGGTTTTTCTAGCTGACCACCGTAGTACCATTTGTCCGGAATTATGATGTCGTGATTACGGAGAGCTCTCTGGAGGAGCAGCTAGACCGAGCCCACACTAGGCTTCTAACATTATACCTTGACTGGAATAATGTTATAAGCCTCGTTGTACTCAGTGGGTACGATCACGCCATTATACATCTGGAAATGATACTGGAAACTGTCGAAGAGATTGCAGGACACTACGAACTCATCCGAGTTCGTAATGTAGCTCTTCGACACATGGTCTTTCCTAGTGATCGAGACAGACATAGTAAGTATACCTACTGCCACATTTCTCCAGCTACTTATGTTTTTATTTTCAGAAAAAAACCGACATCCTCAATAGTGCGGCTGCAGACCACTACTGACCACTAACTGACTGAGCGCGTTGACTATACAGACAAACAGACTGACTGACGGACAGACTGCTAGACAAACAGACATGCATTACATTTTGTATACGTTCAAACATATCTCCATGCTGCTCACCATGATAAGCTGATGCACATGTAGTACAGAGGAACATCACACCACACTGCACGTCCACGCAGATGTAATGAAACGGAAGTGGAGAGGACCTTTTGCACGTGTACTAAATCAAAATGTTCTATTCCTAAAGAAAATCATATATCTGAGTAATGTTTCTGCATGTCTTTATTTCTACATGAATTAAATGTATTAACATATAGTTTTTTTCTTTAATAATTATGCGTGAGCAAAAAACATACAAGTGGACAAAAAACATACAAGTGAGGTGACCTTGGGTAAGAGTAGCATTTGGGTAGTCTTTTGCGATAGTGGTAAAGTAGGTTACATGGATAACAATTGCAAAAACAATGTGAGAGTTGTTGACCTTGCGTTTGTGGTTATGATATGTAATTAGGTCACACATTGCGCTTTTTTGACCTTGGTACGGTGGGGACCTTGGTTTTGTGGCAACCTTGGAAATGTGGGACCTTGGAAATGTGGCGGTGTTCTAGAAGTCTCCAATCTTACCTACTAATAATATTTATAACAATAATTAATTACAATTAATTTCATACAGGGTGTACCAAAATTAATTCCCAGCCGCCGTGGTTATACTATATGACCAAAAATAAGTCGAAAATCACTTGTCAGAATTTCGAAAAGTTCCTTCTTATTTGATTATGCCCATATTAAAAATTGCAATCATGTTTTCAAATATTCAAGTAAAAATAGTTTATTAATTTAAACCACATGACATACACATAATAAAATTAAAATACTTAAATTTACAAAGGCCAATGCTCGAAATGTTCGCCATACATTAAATCGGCGAAGAAAATTGTTTTCAACCCGACCTATTGTTTCGTTTTTAATTTGAGTTAAAGTCCCATAAATACGAACAGTAACGTCATCTTCATTATTCGGTATTACTTTGTATACCGCATTTTTCAAGTAACCCCAAAGCCAAAAGTCTATTAGGTTGAGATCCGGGGACCGATCCATTTATCGGGAAATCGCCGATATAATATCTCTCGAACATTTCGAGAATAATAAGCAGGGGCTCCATCATGTTAATACACAATAGTTTGACATTGCAATAAAGGCATATCTTCCAAAAAGGTAGGTAATGTGTTTTCGGAAGAATTTGAATATTTATCTTCGCTTAATATTCTAGGAAGAAGATGTGGTCCTATTATACTTGCTTAAAAAGGTCTTCATTTGTATCTAAGCAGTTTAAAAACCATCTGCAGAATAGTAAGTGCAACTCACTATCCCCAGGATGCAATATTTGAACCGGCTGTAAGTCATAAGGATACAGATTTTCTCTTTGCATGAATCTGTGAATAGTACTACGACGATGATGACAATTGGTTTCCAAGATTCTGGTACTTACAGACGGATCTTCTTCAATGTCATGGAGTAATTGCACTTCCTGTTGCCATGTTAGCTGTCTAGGACGACCAGCATGAATCATGTTAGGAGCCCAACATCCAATTTCAAGTAGACAAACTTCAACAGCACTTATTGTATTATGATCAGGGTGTCGCCTAGTAGGAAAACGTTGGCGGTACACACGCTCTACGGCACGAGTATTATTATTACAAACTCCAAGTAGTTTAAACATATCTAAATATTCTTGATTGCTGTACCTTCTGAGCATTATAATAAGTATGAAAACTTAATTGTATACCTTTGCACGTAGCTTAAAATTGAAATATTCTACAATCAAACATTGACATACAAAATGTCATATTCCATCTTCGTTAAGGGTAACTTAATTATAATAAACTATCTTTACCTGGATACCTATGTAAAAAATTGATTTGCAAAAATACCTCCAATGCGATCTTTAAAATGATCATAATTTCGCAAGGTGGAAATTTTCGAAATTTTGACATAAGTGATTTTCGACTTTCTTGGTCATAGAGCCTAACCCCGGCGGCTGGAGAATTAATTTTGGGACAAACTAATACTAATGTTCTTAAATGCTTATTTAATGCCAAAGAATCAACAGTATGAAGTTTGATATTTATAAATTTAATGCATATTGTGTTTATATTGCACAAATAATTAGGAACTTTGATATTAGATACAAAGAACACATTAGATCCAACAAATATAAGCACAAGAGAAATCAAATTATGCCAAACATCTAATGGTAAATAATCACTGTATGACTTCACAGAACAATGTTAAATTTTTCCATTTTTGTAACAATAAAGCTTTCGAAATTTATAAACATAAACAGAAAGTACATTTAATAACGAACAGGTTGATCGCGTATAGACTCACCTCTAACAGATATTTTAAATATAGAATTATCATTAATCAATTTTGCTGTTTTACCTTTGATTTCTTACCATAACTACTATTTTACTTATATATATATATATATATATATATATATATATATATTCTCAATAATGATACACGTTGTATTGAAACACGTTGAAAAATAAATAATTAGGTATATAATATTAATTGTAGGATTATATCGTAATTGTAAAAAAGATGACTGTGATCCTTCATTGTGTATAAAATTATAATATACCGTAACTAGGGAAGTACATAAAATTTAAGTTTGAATCGATTGTGACTTGCCTCCTCGAAGAGCCCCTCTCTCTTAACACACACAGGGTTATTCACGTTATACGGCACGGAACATTGTGATCAAAATACGTGGGTTAAAAAGTTTCACTTTTAGGATATACCGGGTGTAAATCAAACAGAGGCCATCCCTGTAACTTTTGAACGGGTCGTTAGTTTTTGTTCAAATTTTCGTGGGTTATATTAGTGCTAGTTTGGATTTTTAATAAAAAAGATGTAGACTTTTCACCGGAAATGACCAAACTGAAAATTTAAATGGAACAACCTGTATATTTAATGTTACACTTCAAATACATACAGTTCATGTGCCAAATGTCAACTCAAACGCCATTTTACTTTGACAGTTTCGGCTTCAGGAGCAACTAATTAAATAAGAACTTTAAGTGGCTATAGCTTGATTAATTTAAATAGAACGCCATATTGTTTACCTTACCTATCGAATGGTATTAGGGTGTTCTATGGATGTCTTCGCGTTTTTACCAAATACGCCCAGTAATCATTTTTTGCACCATTTGGTGTTTTTCAAATAACCACAAGCATAGGAGATCCAAACGTTCCGTCATAAATACGTCACCAATTTTTGTGTTCGCGCCGATGCTTTAAACCTTTCGTTATATATACTACTAGCGTGGAGCTTCGCTCCGCGCTATGGTCACAACACACCTCAATAACCATTTACGATATTTGACTAAAGGTAAAATTTTTCTTATAAAAAAATGTAAAACATAGCGGATACCCTATTTAAAAATTTAAATTTAAAAAATTTCAAAATTCGGGAAAATCAAAATCATGAATGAATCGAATGTGCCTATTTTATTGGTCTAAAACCATCTTCGCACTTGCCTTTCTAATGAAACCTTTTTTGAGCACATCAGTTGAATGGTTTCAAAGTCTATAACGGGCATAGGTAGAAACAATGTTTGTGTTTTATAGATATAGATTAGCATTGTCTAAAATGTATAAACAATGCTACTAGTATATATAATCAAACTTTTATCATATTATACATTCGCTATTACAAACACTTGTTACAATTACAAAATACATCTGTAGTTTAAAAAATGGCAATAAAAAAGGTCTTTAAAACACGCGCGATTTTCCGAGTAAGACGGCGCAGCCGGAGTGCTCGAAATAGAGTAAGTGATTTAAAGACCAGTTATCCACGAATAATTTACGCTATTTTTTTTTATTGGTGCACCTTGAAATCATAAATACCAGTATTATTACTACAAAAAATGCAAATAAGAACTAATAATGTAAAATATTAAATAAAAATTAATATATCTAACAATACTAACTGTATTCTCTATTTTCATTTATAAAATTAAAAGTGTTAAATAATGTTTAAATAATAGATATTTATGTATTAAGGCTAATCAGAAGATTATGGCTCGAGGAATTAAAAGCCCGACGCGAAGCGGTTTATATTCTGAGCCATAATCTATGCCTACATTTAATGTTTTATTTTATTTTGCGCCATGAAACTGGAACAAAATTTTAAAAGATTCAGTATTTTCGGCAAGTTTTTAAAAATGCAGTGAAATAAAGTCTACAGTAGGCTAATCTGTTGTTACTAAGATGACATCTGGTTATAATTTCAAATCCACCCAACTGTATTTCAATTTTTATAAAGAATAAGTTTCATTACTATTATTTTATTAATAAAGGTTGTATAGTAAGGTTGTTGTTTCAATAATTTTCAACTTACGTGACATATCATGCCATGTGTTTGCTGTCAATCATGCTGCTTAGCAACAATGACATTTCCGTGCTATAAAGAAATTACGCCCGCATTTCGTATAATGATATTTATGTATTAAGGCAAATCAGAAGATTATGGCTCGAGGGAATGTTAAAAGCCCGACGCGAAGCGGAGGACTTTATATTCTGAGAGAAACTAATTATGCCTTAATTAATGTTTTATTTTATTTTGCACCATGAAACTGGAACAAAATTTTAAAAAGATTCAGTATTTTCGGCAAGTTTTTAAGTGCAAATGCAGTGAAATACAGTCGACAGTAGGCTAATTTGTTGTTACCAAGATGACATGTGGAGTTACAATTTCAAATCCATCCAACTGTATTTTCAATTTTTATAAAGAATAAGTTTCGTTACTATTATTTTTATTAATAAAGGTTGTATAGTAAGGTTGTTGTTTCAATAATTCTTTCAACTTACGTGACATATCATGTCATGTGTTTGCTGGATATCATGCTGCTTAGCAACAATGACATTTCCGTGCTATAAAGACCACATTACGCCCGTATTTGGGGGCGTATAAAGAACATTATGGTGGCAAAATAAAATAAAGAACATTATGGTGGCAAAATAAAATAAAGGTTTTGAATTTGTTAGTAATATTTTATTTGACGTTACAAAGTACTCCTGTCAGATCAATAATCAAAAAATTGTCATTTAGACTTCATGTTTTTTGAGTTGTTGATGTTGCCATGGTAACTTTAAAAAATGCGCGTTTTTGAAAGTTCGATTTAAACACGCAAAGGCGTGCTTTAAATAGGTAAAATGGGACACCAATAAAAAAAATGTTTTGTTTATGTATTTGTATGTATAGAAACCCTTTTGCTTTCTTATACATTGTCTTTGACTGGTAAATAACTCTTAACACTTAATATACCTTTTGGTCGTTAAGATGGTGTTACTTGGATTTACTAAACAGATCCCTATATTGTAACCATAGTATATAATATCCCAATACTGTGCTGTAACTGGGAAGACGTTCCTTACAGTTTATTCATTTATTCCTAAATTTATTCGACAGTCAATTTCTAAGTGTATTGGCGCTATCTTTATCTATAATATTAAATCTAAGAACAAGAAATTAAATTAAACAAACTATATGTACATGTGACAAATGACAATTAGCGTTGAGGAATATTATTTTACTTATTAGATGCTGCTATTTAATGATTGTGAACATGTGACATGGTAACAAGTTTTGAATTTTTAGTCTTTTACTTATTTTGGCTGATAGTTTTGCATTTAAATAATTCAATTTTTTTTATTAAGCAGTTACAACTAATATTTCTGTTATTTCATAGAGATATCTAATGTGTATTACCAAACATGATTTTGACATAATTATTGGTCAATCAAAATTTGGTACTTGAATTAGAATCATGTACTAATTTACTTGATGTTAATCTCCAAAACATGCATTACTACAAATGGTAATCCATATTAATATTTATTTATACTACATGCAAGGTAAATTTAGCGATAAATTTTTTAAAATAATACTACACAATAAAAGCACTTTTTTTCTTAATCTGAATTTTAAGCATTAAGCAAATATGTATGCTAAAACTGGTGTAACACACAAGTAATGTTGTTCAAAAATACATTTGACAATCATAAAGTGAAGCTTCAGCAAAATATCAATTACAGCAATTCAAACAAAATTTTACAGGAATACATATGATCAAAACCATTAGGTATAGTTAAAATTGTATCACTAATATCCTTATTCACTGCAATTTCATAATCTGAAATTCCTTTCAGATTTTGTTTTGTAATGTAAACATGGTTGACGTTCTACATTGTTATTCGTTTGCACATTTTCTGTTACTGTAAAACCTGATTCAGTGTTCATTATAGTATTTATTTTGGTAAAATATCTTAAAACTGTTGCAGAATTTTACTTTTCAATTATTTTTTGACTGTTCAATCCCATAATTAGCTGTAATTTACTAATTTCGTGGGATATTGCTAGTGGGGCCTCTCGCTCTTAATATTACTAATTGTGCCGATGTCTATATTGCTTGGTTCCATGTCAAAAAAAGATTCAGGTTCAAATAACCTTTTACAAATGTGAATATACTTACGTATGTTAAAATTAATAGAAATTACATTTGTAAGTATGTACACATAAAACACATTTTATTCTCTACTATGTACTTTTACCATTAGAGGAAGTGACAGCCCATTTATTTTCACTTTATAATTCAACTGGGTTATATACAATGCCTTCACTTTTTAAACGTGAGTAATTAATTTTATTTATTTTGAAGGTGTTTTTATGTTTCTAGTTTAATTATCCTTTTAAATGTTTTGTCCTGAATTAACTGCGTCAATGCATTTATAGGCTCGCCTAGCGTTTACACTTTTCCTCCATAAAAATGTGTGTTTAATTGTTTATGTAATGATTCAAGTAAAGTAACGCTATTTTTAGTATCGTCTCCAAGTCTATAAGAAATGAGTTAGTAAAATTTTGTGGGATCGTTCATATTTGTCAACTACTGTCACTGTTTGACAACAGTAGGAGTAGAAGGCCGGCACTTGACGCCATCTTGGATTTTGACGTCACTTCCGGTTTACAGCCCACGTGGGGACCGGTTTTCCACCCTTATTTTTACACGCTCACGTGAGGACGCATTTTTCACCCTATTTTGCACATCCACGTGTGAGACCGGGTTTTCCACCCTTATTTTTACTCGCTTACGTGTGAGACCGGATTTTTCATCCCTATTTTTACACATCGCGTGTGAGACCGTATTTTCATCCCGTTTTCATCCCTAATTATTTTATATACCCTCGTGTGAGACCGTATTTTCAACCCTTTTCAACCCTAATTATTTTTTACACCGTGTGGACCGTATTTTCAACCTTTCTTTATCCCTAATTATTTTTACTCGCTTACGTATAGGACGTGTATTTTCATCCCTTATTTTTAATAAACTTATGACGCCGGTTAAAATTGTCACCTAAACATATGGCAACACTGCTTTGGATTTTGACGTCACAAGACCGTGCGAGGGACGTACATTTCAACCCTGACAGTATTTTCAACCTTTTGTTTGTATTTAAGAGCCTTTTGGCGGGAGCCCCTAAAGGATAGGCAAATGCATGCACGTAGGATCGTTTTTTTACCTATTTTTAAGGGTTAATAAACGGTAGGATATTTTTTAGTATTAAAAGAAACTAATCAAGGTAAAGATAACGTATACGTTTGATTTTAAAAATACACTATTACATTCTATAACGATAATAAACAGTTAATGGCATTGCATAATCAGCTAATTACCCTGTTGTTGTCATACAATGTGAATGTACGGTTTAGCGACTATTTAATATGAATTGAATTTTATCAAATGAGATTGCATAATTTGTTATTATTAAAATCATTATTAGGTTCCTTTTAATCCCATATCTAGATTGTGGTCCTCTTGTGGTGAAAATTCATTTGAATATATTTTAAAATGAAATTGATTTAAAAATAAAATGTAATTAACTAATTGATTAACCTGCTTACAGCAATAGTAATTATCGAAAATTAAGGAATGTCGCTTTTATTTATTTACCTTTTTAATACGTATATTTACATACAATATATTTTGGTTTTAAATATGAGTCACAATGTGTCGCAATCCTTTTTGCTTTAATTATGGGTCATAATTAAATCTAGTTGTCGCTCAAGGTATCACTACCAAATTAATCTCATGTACAACAAGAAACTTAATATCAATAATGTATAACAAAGTATTTTTTATAATGCCATTTTCGCATAGTTTAATGTCCATGTAAGGATCGTATTTTAGCCTTGAGAGATCGGATTTGGTCTGGGTCAGACTATTGGTCCAGTATCGATTGTATTCTAAATTGTCTCCTGTGAAGTTAGCTTTACAAAAACACAGACACAACCAGAAGTACGAGCACGAGCACAAACATAAACACAATCACAGGAACAATTACAAGCCCTAGAATCAGGACATGCACAAACACAAGCACAGGAACAATTACAAGTACAAGCACAAGCGCAAACAGGTACATACAAACACACAAACACGAAAAACGAAAATTGCAAACACGAAAACGAAAATTCGCAAACACGAAAATTCGTAAACACACAAACTCACAAACACAAAAACGAAAACGAAAATTCGCAAACACGAAAATAACAAACACACAAACGCGCAGAGTACGAAAAAACGCAAACACGAAAATCGTAAACACAAAATTCTCAAACACGAAAACCGCAAACATACAAACGCACAAACACGAAAAAACGAAAACACACAAAACGAAAAACGCGCAAAGCTGCCGAATGAATTAAGACTGGGATTTGGAGTCTATAAACAAAATGATTCTCTCTGTCTCTGTCTCTGTCCCTGTCTCTGTCTCTGTCTCTCTCTCTCTCTGTCTCTGTCTCTGTCTCTGTCTCTGTCTCTGTCTCTGTCTCTGTCTCTGTCTCTGTCTCTGTCTCTGTCTCTGTCTCTGTCTCTGTCTCTGTCTCTGTCTCTGTCTCTGTCTCTGTCTTTGTCTCTGTCTCTGTCTCTGTCTCTGTCTCTGTCTCTGTGTCTGTGTCTGTCTCTGTCTCTGTCTCAGTCTCTGTCTCAGTCTCTGTCTCAGTCTCTGTCTCTGCCTCTGTCTCTGTCTCTGTCTCTGTCTCTGTCTCTGTCTCTGTTTCTGTCTCTGTCTCTGTCTCTGTCTCTGTCTCTGTCTCTGTCTCTGTCTCTGTCTCTGTCTCTGTCTCTGTCTCTGTCTCTGTCTCTGTCTCTGTCTCTGTCTCTGTCTCTGTCTCTGTCTCTGTCTCTGTCTCTGTCTCTGTCTCTGTCTCTGTCTCTGTCTCTGTCTCTGTCTCTGTCTCTGTCTCTGTCTCTGTCTTCTGTGTCTGTCTCTGTCTCTGTCTCGTCTCTGTCTCAGTCTCTGTCTCAGTCTCTGTCTCAGTCTCTGCTCTGTCTCTGTCTCTGTCTCTGTCTCTTGTCTCTGTCTCTGTCTCTGTCTCTGCTCTGTCTCTGTCTCTGTCTCTGTCTCTGTCTCTGCTCTCTGTCTCTGTCTCTGTCTCTGTCTCTGTCTCTGTCTCCGTCTCCGTCTCTGTCTCTGTCTCTTAATCGCATACGTCATTGTCTGGGTAGTTGATTAGAAGCACATACAAGTCGAAAACACATTCTTCTTGTGGCTATCGATTTCAAGCATCTCAACACTTGTGCCGATACATCTTTCTTCAATTTTATCTGCACTCTGTTTGAGCTGTAGTACGTTTTCTAATACATAAACAGAATCTTCAATACTGTGATACGTGTAGCAGCAAACACATTAGCTAGTTAGTTTCACCTCTATATTACTTTACATGCAAGCCTGATCTAATCATAAATAAATACTCTGTTAAAGCTAATTAAACATAACCCACGGCCTGGGTATAGCAAGCAACGCTTCCAATTAGCTTTTAGCAACACAATAGGGCCTACAACTAAATACAATCGACTAGCGCTTTAGTGAGGATCAAACGAAAACGCGCATGCACGCACGGCACGACACGTACGCACCGCACGTACACGTACGCACGCACGTACACGTACGCACGCCACGTACACCACGCACGTACGCAAGCTAGCACGCTCCAGCACGTACGCGAGCGCACCGTACGACGCACGCACGTAGTGCACCACCACACACACACACACACACCACACACACACACACAACCAAACACGTAAACAAAACGAACTTGCAAACATGAACAAGACGGTGGAGCACCGCTAGAAAAAAAGGTTTATTAACAAACCGAAGGAAAGTAACGTTTTGAAAATATTATTATTATTATTAAACAACAATACATTATTATTTTAATACGCTTTATCGGTTTTTCTTCTTCTTGAACCGTGAGTCGTCCTCATCATCATCATTTTTTGAGGTTTTCCCCCTCATAGCTTTCTTTTCTTCTGTGAACCATCATCTTGGATTGGATACCGTCAACACATCGCTTTCATCATTATCTTGAACGGATGTTGAATAGTTTATTAACGTCAGTAAAATTCTAATGTCCGCTGATGTTGGCTCATAAACAGGAGAATACATTATAGTAATGCTCACTCGATGACAGTTACACTTTAAAGAGCGAAACACACGAGAAACGAGAACGCAGCTAGCCTTGGTCTTGTGCGCAAGCGTACTGTCAACGTTCTAGAATCGGACATCTTCGGGGATGTCTGAAGTATTGACAAACACTCTAACATAGCCCTGATGTTTATAAAATCTAAATGCTTTTATGGTCGAGATATTTTCTAACCCAGAACGCAGCTAGCCTTTGATGCGCGCGTGCTCCATGTTCAGAATCGACATCTTGCGGATGTCGAAGTATTGATACCTAACCACCTGTTTATAACAAACGCCTCTTTTAGATGTTTTCTCCTAAGACGCCAGAACGCAGCCTTTGGTCTTGGCGTGCTGCTCGTCAATGTTGGTAGAAACCACATCTTCGGGATGGTCGAGTATTGACCTAACCACATCTAACATTAGCTGAAATATGTTTATAAAATCTAAATGCTTTTTATGGTCAAATATTTTTCCTAAACGCCTTTATGATTTTTGCGAACGTGCTCCACATGTTAGAATCGGACATCTTCGGGATGTCTGAGTATTGACCTAACCACACTCTACAACCCTGGATTGTTTATAAAATCTAAAGCCTCTTTATGGTCGAGGATTTTCCCTAAGACGCCGGGAAACCAGCTACCTTGTTTCATGCACTATGTTTAGGAATCGAACGATTCCGATTTACCCAACAAACACGGCATGAAAATGCAAATAAGAACTAATAATGAAAATATTAAATAAAATTAATATATCTAACAATACTAACTGTATTCTTATTTTCATTTATAAAATTAAAAGTGTTAAATAATGTTTAAATAATAGATATTTATGTATTAAGGGAATCAGAAGATTATGGCTCGAGAATGTTAAAGCCCGACGCGAAGCGACTTTATATTCCTGAGCCATAATCCAATTATGCCGTGGTACACTAATGTTTTATTTTATTTTGCGCCATGAAACTGGAACAAAATTTTAAAAAGATTCAGTATTTTCGGCAAGTTTTTAAAATGCAGTGAAATAAAGTCTACAGTAGGCTAATCTGTTGTTACTAAGATGACATCTGGAGTTATAATTTCAAACCACCCAACTGTATTTTCAATTTTATAAAGAATAAGTTTCATTACTATTATTTTTATTAAAGCCTGTCGGTAGAACTGAACGGGTATCGGATTAACAAGGAGGATTGTCAATATATGGTTCTATTGTGCTTGAAACCCTTAATGCTTTGCTGTCTCGTACTTATTGTACGTGACAAAGAAAGATGGATATATTATGAATAATGCCTCTATTTCTGCCGAACAAAAGCGTTTGCAACTTTCACATAATGACAAGGCAATAAGAATCAGATGCAGGTAGAATAGAAATTCAATAGGTATAATAAAATGCCAGTGGTTCTCAACACTGCTTTAACATTATATAATTTGTGAAGAAATGCAACTTTTGTATAATAAAATAATAATCGATTACTAATTACCTATAAGTAATTTCAATTGACACCTTTCACTTATACTTATAACAACAATAACAAATACATTTTTATTATAGTTAGTAAATATTAATTAAATTACAAAGATATACTTTTATAATTAAATGTAAAATTATAATTGTCATTCGGCTTCAGATTCATCACTTCTGAGTCATCCAAATCTTGGAAAAGATCATCGTCATCACTTTCTTCAGTGTTAACTGTGAAAATAAGAGGTCTTACTTCATCCACAATCTCTTCATTAACAAAAGTATCTTTAATTATTTTATCCGTATGATCAATACATTTTGCCATATTTCCGCACTAACTGTTTTTAATGCGTCGTTCCACGTATTAAGAACATCTTCGTCTTTCCGGATGTCGCAACGATACTTTTGTCGTATTTGTTCTTAGTAATGCCCCATACCAACTCAATTGGATTGAAATGGCAATGATACGGGGCAGGCGCAAAACTTCATGTCCATATGATAGAGCTAGCTCATCGATTACATATTTTCGCATTGGTCTACTTTGTTTCTTTTGGCCAATTCCACTAACTCTGCCTTTGTCATAAAATTTTCCCACGCTATTTTTTAGCGGTTAACCATTGCTGTATTTCTTCTTTTTCCAAGAAACTTTGACTGCCTTCTCTGCCTTTCGAGAATGATAACTCGCATTGTCAAGGACAATTATTGATGGTTCCTCTAATTTTTGTAAAAGTGATTCCTCAAACCATTTTTCGAACAATTCTGCGTTCATATTATCGTGATAATCTAATGATTTATTTTTGTACCGAAAATTAATTGACTTCCGTCGATAAAACCGTTTCTGTTACCTGCTTCAATGATAATAAATCGTTTTCCATCTGATGATTTGTTCGGTTGATGTAAACTCTTTGCACTGTTATCTTGCCAAGTACATTTTGACGTACTACCTTTACTAAATATCCACGTTTCGTCTGTAAAACAAACTGTCTCGAACTTTCGGAGTTAAGATTTTTGAGATACTTTCTCAGAAAAACGTTTCTTTTGGCGACAATGGTTTGTCACACAAACCGCGTCTATTGTTGGTTTTTGGAATTTAAAGCCCATATTTTTAACACTAGAGCAAACTGGTTTTCCTATTTCATACGCGGTTCTCAATTTAAGAAGTTTAATAATGAATTTAACGTTACGTGTTCCTTCTTCGCGTACATCTCGTATATAATGCACGAATTGTTTGTTTTCCATTTTCTGGAAAATCTGTAGTGCAAAGTTTGACACGTTTTTCACTGGAGGTTCCAACTCGCCATTTTTTTAAAGCACAGATTTTCCCACCGTCGAAACCGAAAGTTTTAACCGTTTGCTGTTCTTGTTGAACAGAAAATGTAGATAATAGTGGACCACCATTTTCTTTCTTCTTTAAAATAATCGACTGTATTTAAAACTAATTCGCGAATTTTACTCAACTTTTCGGCATTATATTAATGGTTAGTTTATATAAACGCTTACTCAAAGAATAATGATAATATAGATATTGCAGTTGTTTTATTTATACCTATATGTACCTACTAAATGGTATAATTTATTAAACATTGCGGACATTAGAGATTTTACTTGACTTGTTTAATAAACTAGTTACAACATAACCGTTCAACATAATGATGAAAGCAATGAACTTTCTGAGCTGGTAAATTGAAATCCAATGATCGGTTAATAGTCAGTATTATGAGTATGGTTTAGGGCAAATCTCAAAATCATTGATGATGATGAGGACGACTCACGGTTCAAGAAGAAGAAGAAAACCGATGAACCATGGTTTTAAATAATAATAATTGAATTGTTATTTACCTAATAATAATAATAATATATTTGTCAAAACGTTAAGCTTGCAAACGCTTTTGTTCAGAAACCTATTTTTCTAGCGTGCTCCACCATCTTTTTTTTACAAAAGTACGAGTCCGCTTAAGCGCGGTTTCAAGCTCACGAATAGAACCATATGTTGATCGTTGTGTATCCGTCCGTTAGTTTACCGGACAGGCTTAAAAGTCGAACGTAAGGTGTGTGTTTCAATAATTCTTTCAACTTGCGTGACATATTGCGTGCGTGTTTGTACGTGTCAATATGTGCGTTGCGTTTCCGTGCGTAAGTCATTAGCCCGCATTTGCGTGGGATAATTTTGTTTGATAATCGTAAATTAGGCTAGTCGATGTATTGTTAAAAGCCCTATTGTGGTCTAAAGCTATAATTGGAAGCCTTATTGCTAGTGTGGTTAATTAGTTTTACAGATGTTTATTTATGACCAGATCAGGAAAAAATGTTAAAGTATTATGATTTGACAACTTTAATGCAAATGCTGAAATACGTCGACAGTATTGAATTCTGTTTATGTATTAGAAAAGGTACTACATTCAAACAGAGTCCAGATTAAATTTGAAGAAAGATGTATGCGGCACAAGTGTTATTTTTGAAATCATGCCAAAGAAGGTTGTTTTTCAATTGTATGTCTTTAACAACTACCGACAACATGACCGTATGCGATTAGAGATTAGAGACAGAGACAACGAGACAAAGACAGAGACAGAGACAGAGACAGAGACAGAGACAGAGACAGAGGAACAAGACAGAGACAGAGCAGAGACAGAGAAAGAAAGGAGACAGAGACAGAGACAGAGTAGACGAGACAGAGACTGAGACAGAGACTGAGACAGAGACTGAGACAGAAGAGACAGACACAGAACAGAGACAGAGACAGAGAGACAGAGACAAGACAGAGACAAGACAGAGAAAGAGACAGAGACAAGACAGAGACAAGAAGGACAGAGACAGAGACAGAGACAGAGACAAAAAGGCGGACGGGAAAAAAACAAACAAACAAAAACGGCGATGAAACTGGAACAAAATTTTAAAAAGATTCAGTATTTTCCAAGTTTTAAGTGCAAATGCAGTGAAATACAGTCGACAGTAGGCTAATTTTTGTTAAAGATGACATGGGAGTTACAATTTCAAATCCATCCAACTGTATTTTCAATTTTATAAAGAATAAGTTTCGTTACTATTTTTTTATTAATAAAGGTTGTATAGTAAGGTTGTTGTTTCAATAATTCTTTCAACTTACCGTGACATATCATGTCGTTTTGCTGGATATCATGCTGCTTAAACAATGACATTTCCGTGCTATAAAGACCACATTACGCCCGTATTTGGGGGCGTATAAAAAATTATGGTGGCAAAATAAAATAAAGAACATTATGGTGGCAAAATAAAATAAAGGTTTTGAATTTGTTAGTAATATTTTTTTGACGTTACAAATACTCCTGTCAGATCAATAATCAAAAATTGTCATTTAGACTTCATGTTTTTGAGTTGTTGATGTTGCCATGTAACTTTAAAAATCGCGTTTTGAAAGTTCGATTTAAACACGCAAAGGCGTGCTTTAAATAGGTAAAATGGGACACCAATTGTTTTGTTTATGTATTTGTATGTATAGAAACCCTTTTGCTTTCTTATACATTGTCTTTGACTGGTAAATAACTCTTAACACTTAATATACCTTTTGGTCGTTAAGATGGTGTTACTTGGATTTACTAAACAGATCCCTATATTGTAACCATAGTATATAATATCCCAATACTGTGCTGTAACTGGGAAGACGTTCCTTACAGTTTATTCATTTATTCCTAAATTTATTCGACAGTCAATTTCTAAGTGTATTGGCGCTATCTTTATCTATAATATTAAATCTAAGAACAAGAAATTAAATTAAACAAACTATATGTACATGTGACAAATGACAATTAGCGTTGAGGAATATTATTTTACTTATTAGATGCTGCTATTTAATGATTGTGAACATGTGACATGGTAACAAGTTTTGAATTTTTAGTCTTTTACTTATTTTGGCTGATAGTTTTGCATTTAAATAATTCAATTTTTTTTATTAAGCAGTTACAACTAATATTTCTGTTATTTCATAGAGATATCTAATGTGTATTACCAAACATGATTTTGACATAATTATTGGTCAATCAAAATTTGGTACTTGAATTAGAATCATTTACTAATTTACTTGATGTTAATCTCCAAAACATGCATTACTACAAATGGTAATCCATATTAATATTTATTTATACTACATGCAAGGTAAATTTAGGGATAAATTTTTTAAAATAATACTACACAATAAAAGCACTTTTTTTCTTAATCTGAATTTTAAGCATTAAGCAAATATGTATGCTAAAACTGGTGTAACACACAAGTAATGTTGTTCAAAAATACATTTGACAATCATAAAGTGAAGCTTCAGCAAAAAAATTACACAATTCAAACAAAATTTTACAGGAATACATATGATCAAAACCATTAGGTATAGTTAAAATTGTATCACTAATATCCTTATTCACTGCAATTTCATAATCTGAAATTCCTTTCAGATTTTGTTTTGTAATGTAAACATGGTTGACGTTCTACATTGTTATTCGTTTGCACATTTTCTGTTACTGTAAAACCTGATTCAGTGTTCATTATAGTATTTATTTTGGTAAAATATCTTAAAACTTTGCAAAACTTTTCAATTATTTTTTGACTGTTCAATCCCATAATTAGCTGTAATTTACTAATTTCGTGGGATATTGCTAGTGGGGTCTCTCGCTCTTAATATTACTAATTGTGCCGATGTCTATATTGCTTGGTTCCATGTCAAAAAAAGATTCAGGTTCAAATAACCTTTTACAAATGTGAATATACTTACGTATGTTAAAATTAATAGAAATTACATTTGTAAGTATGTACACATAAAACACATTTTATTCTCTACTATGTACTTTTACCATTAGAGGAAGTGACAGCCCATTTATTTTCACTTTATAATTCAACTGGGTTATATACAATGCCTTCACTTTTTAAACGTGAGTAATTAATTTTATTTATTTTGAAGGTGTTTTTATGTTTCTAGTTTAATTATCCTTTTAAATGTTTTGTCCTGAATTAACTGCGTCAATGCATTTATAGGCTCGCCTAGCGTTTACACTTTTCCTCCATAAAAATGTGTGTTTAATTGTTTATGTAATGATTCAAGTAAAGTAACGCTATTTTTAGTATCGTCTCCAAGTCTATAAGAAATGAGTTAGTAAAATTTTTGTGGGATCGTTCATATTTGTCAACTTACTGTCACTGTTTTGACAACAGTAGGTGGCGTTTTCTGTTTAATGAGTCTAACTGAACGGTAAGTAATTTACTTACCGTTCAGCGAACAGTAAGTGAAATTCATAACCTTGATTAGCAGAATTTCTGACACAATTATTTTACAACTGTCACATTAACATTCAGCCTTCAGGTTACTAAGGAAACAATACATACGCTTATGGCTTGGGTTGTGGTCATCTTTTAACCAATTTTGAGATAAAATAAAATGTGTTTTGCCTACATTTTGCCATCAAGTGTATTGTTGATCGCACAAAAAATAGCATAAGCATTTCGAACAGTAAGGAGTTTACCGATCTCCTCCAATATAGGCGACTGAGCGTAAAGTCGCCAAACATATCGTCTACCAGAAGATTTGAAATCGACCATAAAAATATAACCATAGAATATAAAATATATATTCTAAGAATATAACTGCGATCCAGAAAAATCCGTAGATTTAATTTTTGAAGGTTTTTAACAGAAAAAGCGAAATGTAAGGTTTTTATTAGAATTTTATTTTAAAATATATCAATTTTTGGTTAATATTAAAATCATAACAATTATGATCGCCAATTAATGTCTTGGCATGTAATAAACTAGATCCAAACAATGTTACGTTTTCATAATGTAACAGTAATGAAACTGTGTTTCATGTTATGTTACAAGTAATGTATGTTTTACGTAACAAATACTGCTGTAACGTCATATGTCCGCCATATCCACTTAGAAAAATAACGTAGCTGGTATGTATCTTTGTTACATTTCAGTTACGTACCATTAACACGTAATTTGAACGAAACGTAAATTCGTAAATTTTACTTATATCGTTACGTATTTTTTACACAACTTAGGTACACTTCATTTACATCACTATGTTTCGTTACTTTAATGAAACAATGGTTTATAAATAAGACATATATTGTTACGTATTGTTTGCATACTTATTACGTATTTTTTATGCAACTGGTACTTTTCACACATGCGCGCAAATGCAGAAATTTGAAACAAAAATTTTTTGAATACATTTATTATACATAATAAAATAAATGTATACACACTATTGAGTTTAACAATAATACCTAAAGATAAAATACATAATTAATAGAAATCTAACAAATAAAATAATAGTAAAGGATACTATATATACATAATATACATATCAACAAACTATTTTCCGCCATTGGGATTTCGTTGCATTCTGTTATATCTTTGTTGCGCAAAACGGAACCAATCCATACTGGCCTGCTCCATAGTCTGGTCTTTAACATTAGAAATGAGTCCCGAGCTGCATCTATAATAACAATTCAATCACAATACAAGTTAGTAAATAAACATGATCGTATTTTACCTAATATAATTTTAATTGTGTTCAGGTGTTCGACTCGGTGATTTTGCTTTCCCCCTTTCCATGAACAAATCGTTGCCAATTCACTATGAAATACTTTTCCAAATAATTTAAATATACAACTCTTCTCAGTAGAGCCAGATGTTCTTTCCAACAACGTAAAAAAAAACATCAGATTTACTAATTTGGTATGCACATCTTTCAGCAAATTGTACACTAAAAATATAATTATTTTTTAAAGAAATACTTAAAAACGCAATGCTTATAAAACAAATACAATAAAATTTTAAGTTGTCAGTATCTGCTTATGTAAAATTAAAAATTACCAGAGTGTAATGAAATCGGAGGCGAAATTTCTTCTACTCTTGGCTGTTGTTCGTTTATGTTATTTTCTTCGTTAACAGCCGACAAGAAAACTACGGGCAAATTTTGTAAATCCACTTCAGTGAGAACTTCCGGGGTAGACGGGTTATCTAAAGTAACAACCAAAATTAAGTAATAGGAAATGTTGAGAATAAGAAATACTGAAAATAGAAACTAACCAGGTGGTGGTAATGGTGAAAGTGAGTCCTCATCATAATCAAAATCTTTCGCTTTTGTTGTTTTTGGTTGTCGACTTTTTTTACGTACTGCTTGGGGTGTATCTGACTCGGTTGAAGATTGGTACGTCAAAAGACGATCCTGCTTTTCCTTAAATAAAAATATAATACTTACAGACATTTTCGAAGAACAGCTTATAGGTACAACAAAAATGGAGCTATAGTCCCACAAACAAAAACACGAAATAGAATTAGTAAATAACAAACAATTACAACAACAACAAAATATATAGGAAGGTTATCACTTATAATTAATATAAAAGCAGGAATACATATAAAGCGCGATATAAGAAATCGGAAAATGAAATGAATCGTTTATTATATTTATATTTGTTAGGTTAGAGTACGTTACCCACAAAACTGAAAACTATTGTGTCAGGTAGTACCATGCGCAAAGCAGGTGGAAGGATCAATGCTATACTTAACTTGTTTGGATTAGTTGGTTCCACTTGATTTCTATCAATCACTTCACTTGGCGCGTAATTGTTCAATTTAAGAATGTTGGCCGTTAAGTTAATATATTCAATAGGTAATTAGAATGGGGATTTACGCTTTCACCAAATTGAATTGAACCTTTGTCAAGAAACCAAGATATAATAATATGTCATCCTTTTGTATATATATATATATATATATATATATATATATATATATATATATATATATATATATACCGCTATACAAATTCATTGGTGGTCATCATTTATGTCGCATAAAAGTACAATACCTAATCATAAAGATTATTTTGCATTCAAATAATTGCAGTATTATATTTATACCTATTTTAAAAATAAGTTTTGAAAATTTTAAACTTTCCATTTGTGTTTAAAGTTTACAAATTACCTATCACTCGAAAATAATTTTCAAATATAACCGCAGTTTATGTTATATAGTTTTATTGCAACTATTAATATAATATATTTAAAAATTGTAGTATCTGCTCATATGGCGACGCATCCTTTTTTTAATGTATTACTTTGGTTATAATTTTCATTTTAGCTAAGAAGAAAACCGATAAAGCATGTTATGAAATAATAATAATGTTTGTTGTAACAATATAATAATAATAAATATTTTCAAAACGTTAAGCTTTCCTTCGGTTTTGTTAATAAACCTGTTTTTCTGCGTGCCCACCGTCTTTTCATGTTTCAAGTTTCAGTTTTTCCTTCGTGTTTCCGTCTATGTGTGTTGTGTGTGTGTGTGTAAAGATGTAAAGACTTGTGTGTGTAAATCGATTTATTACGTCAAAGCTGCGAGCGTACATACGTTAAAATAAACATAGTTACGTAGCTAATTGTACCTTATAATATGTGTAAAACGTGCGTTTTACGTGACGTAGTCGTGCGTGAACTGTCACTGCGTTCCCGTATTTTAACTGCGTGCAGTTTCTATGTTAAATTTGTCCTTTAAATTGTCGCTAGTCGATTATTTAGTTAGGCTTTCAATTTTGTAGTTATTAAAGCTTGTGGCATCCGCTGGTTATTTAAATGACTTTTTCTGACATGTTTTTATTTTGCCAAATAGTTCTATGGGATTAATGGTGAAACTGAAGCTAAGATGTCACACGTTCATTATTGAAATCTGTTTATGTATTACAAACGTACTACAGTAAATGAGTGCAGATGAAATTAAAGTGAGGACTAATGTTGAGAACTTAAATCGATTCTTTCCAAAGAATTGTTTTCGACTGAGTCTTTAATCAACTGAGAGCTATCGACCATAAGCGATTAGAGATGGCAAATCGGAGAAGACGTGGAGATCCATTTGAGCAAATTAAAGATAAAAACAGTAGACAGAACCAGCAGCCCCAGGGCAGACAAATCGACAGAGACAGAAGACAGAGACAAGACTAGTACTGTTGCATCCAGCTTGAACGAATGAGACTGAAAGAGTCACAGAGACAGAGCAGATTTCAGAACGAACGTAAGTAGAGAAGTAGACATTTTTTTGAGAACGAGACTACTAAGATCTCAGCAACAGTTCAGACTAAAGTAAGTTTTAGACAGAGATCAGACATTTTCCAACCGACACAGAGACATGCAGTAATTCTGAGACAGGATTAAGGAGACAGACTTCAGTAGGAGAAAAGAGTCTATATAGTAGACGACAATGACAAGACAGAGACGAGATTTGACGAGACTCTAGACGAGACAGGACTGAGACATACAATGAGACAGATCCAGACAAGAGACAGAGCATGAGACAGAGACAAAGATGCAGAGATTTTCAGAGACAGAACAGTACAGAGACTACAGACAAGAAGAGAACAGAGACATCGACGTTTAAGATAGAACTAGACAGTTAAAACGAACAGAGCAGTGGACAGTTGACAGGAGAATCATTTTCGTTTATAGCTATTCAGTCTTAATTATTTGCAGTTTGCGTTTTCGATTTTGTGTTTTCGTTTTCGTGTTTGTGCGTTTGTATGTTTGCGGTTTTCTGTTGAAATTATTTTATATTTTCGTGTTTGCGTTTTTTCGTACTCTGCGCTTTTGTGTTTTATTTTGTGTTTTTGATTTCATTTAGTTTTGTCTTGTGTTCGTGTGTTTCGGTTTTCTTTGCGAAATTCGTTTGATATTTCGTTTTCGGTTTGTGTTTAGATGTTTCCGCTTGACTTTTTAAAACCTGTACAAATCTGTGTTGACGTATTCCAATTTAAAACTAATATGATTGTTCCTAGAATTGATTTTATTTAACCTCTAATTGCTGATTATGTACTGTTTTTAAATTAACTTTACAAGAAATTTATACTCTTCAACTGCCAATGGGTCTACCCAAATCCGATTCTAGGCTAAAATAATCCTTACATGGACATTAAACTATGCGAAAATGGCATTATAAAAATACTTTTACATTATTGATATTAAGATCTTGTTGAAAATCAAATTGTTAAAAAGGCTACATGGAAACTAGATTTAATTATGACCCATAATTAACCAAAAGGATTATAAATTGACAAATGTTAAGCAATCTATATTTTTATTAAATGAACCGTATCTTCATCAAACGGTAAATATTTCACCACGAATCTATTTCAAACAGATTGGCATAACAGGTAACTAATTATGTTAATATACACATAATTTACGTAAATTCAATTCATTGATAACGATATGTTTAATTTCATATGAATTTGCTCAACCAATTTTTTGTTTAACCAGTTATGGGATTAAAAGGACTCATATTATGATGATAGATAGCATATAAACGAATTATCAATCTCATTTGAAGTAAAATTTCAATTTTCTATTCAACAAGTCTAAACACATTCACATTTATGACTTATTACGAATTCTATGCATACATTAATTTTATTTCTTAATGAAATGTATTTGTAAAATAAAGATACGTATCTTTACCTTATTAGTTTCTTAATACTAAAAATATCCTACCGTTTATTAACCAAAAATAGGTAAAAAAACGATCCTACGTGCACATTTGCCTATCCTTTAGGGCTCCCAAAAGGACTCTTAAATACAAACAAAAGGTTGAAAATACTGTCAGGGTTGAAATGTACGTCCCTCGACAGGCGGTCTTGTGACGTCAAATCAAGCAGTGTATGCCATATGTTTAGTGACAATTTTAACCGGCGTCATAAGTTTATTAAAATAAGGGATGAAAATACACGTCCTATACGTAAGCGAGTAAAAATAATTAAGATAAAGAAAGGTTGAAAATACGGTCCCACGGGTATATGTAAAAAAATTAGGGTTGAAAAGTTGAAAATACGGTCTCACACGAGGGTATATAAAATAATTAGGGATGAAAAACGGATAAATACGGTCTCACACGCGATGTGTAAAAATAGGGATGAAAATCCGGTCTCACACGTAAGCGAGTAAAAAATAAGTGGTGGAAACGGTCTCACACGTGGATGTGCAAAAATAGAAAATGCGTCTACACGTGAGCGTGTAAAAATAAGGGTGGAAAAACCGGTCCACGTGGGCGTGTAAAACCGGAAGTGACGTCAAAATCAAGATGGCGTCAAGTGCCGGCCTTCTACTAGTAGTGGCGTTTTCTGTTTAATGAGTCTAACTGAACGGTAGTAATTTACTTACCGTTCAGCGAACAGTAAGTGAAATTCATAACCTTGATTAGCAGAATTTCTGACACAATTATTTTACAACTGTCACATTAACATTCAGCCTTCAGGTTACTAAGGAAACAATACATACGCTTATGGCTTGGGTTGTGGTCATCTTTTAACCAATTTTGAGATAAAATAAAATGTGTTTTGCCTACATTTTGCCATCAAATGTATTGTTGATCGCACAAAAAATAGCATAAGCATTTCGAACAGTAAGGAGTTTACCGATCTCCTCCAATATAGGCGACTGAGCGTAGCAAAGTCGCCAAACATTATCGTCTACCAGAAGATTATGAAATCGACCATAAAATATAACCATAGAATATAAAATTCTATGAATATAACCTTAGAATATAAAATATATATTCTAAGAATATAACTGCGATCCAGAAAAATCCGTAGATTTAATTTTTGAAGGTTTTTAACAGAAAAAGCGAAATGTAAGGTTTTTATTAGAATTTTATTTTAAAATATATCAATTTTTGGTTAATATTAAAATCATAACAATTATGATCGCCAATTAATGTCTTGGCATGTAATAAACTAGATCCAAACAATGTTACGTTTTCATAATGTAACAGTAATGAAACTGTGTTTCATGTTATGTTACAAGTAATGTATGTTTTACGTAACAAATACGCTGCTGTAACGTCATATGTCCGCCATATCCACTTAGAAAAATAACGTAGCTGGTATGTATCTTTGTTACATTTCAGTTACGTACCATTAACACGTAATTTGAACGAAACGTAAATTCGTAAATTTTACTTATATCGTTACGTATTTTTTACACAACTTAGGTACACTTCATTTACATCACTATGTTTCGTTACTTTAATGAAACAATGGTTTATAAATAAGACATATATTGTTACGTATTGTTTGCATACTTATTACGTATTTTTTATGCAACTGGTACTTTTCACACATGCGCGCAAATGCAGAAATTTGAAACAAAAATTTTTTGAATACATTTATTATACATAATAAAATAAATGTATACACACTATTGAATTTAACAATAATACCTAAAGATAAAAATACATAATTAATAGAAATCCTAACAAATAAAATAATAGTAAAGGATACTATATATACATAATATACATATCAACAAACTATTTTCCGCCATTGGGATTTCGTTGCATTCTGTTATATCTTTGTTGCGCAAAACGGAACCAATCCATACTGGCCTGCTCCATAGTCTGGTCTTTAACATTAGGAAATGAGTCCCGAGCTGCATCTATAGTAACAATTCAATCACAATACAAGTTAGTAAATAAACATGATCGTATTTTACCTAATATAATTTTAATTGTGTTCAGGTGTTCGACTCGGTGATTTTGCTTTCCTCCTTTCCATGAACAAATCGTTGCCAATTCACTATGAAATACTTTTCCAAATAATTTAAATATACAACTCTTCTCAGTAGAGCCAGATGTTCTCTTCAACAACGTAAAAAAACATCAGATTCATCTTTCCATTCTAAACTTTTTTCAAATGCATCTAAATCTGCGATTGTTTTCAGTGGAAGTTGAGTTTTTAAAACCATCTGCTTTTTAGGTTGTGGTGCAATGTTTAGTTTTCCTCAATATTGACCAAACGATCAGTGTGGTTTTAAGTAATATTTCACATTTTACTAATTTGGTATGCACATCTTTCAGCAAATTGTACACTAAAAATATAATTATTTTTTAAAGAAATACTTAAAACGCAATGCTTATAAAACAAATACAATAAAATTTTAAGTTGTCAGTATCTGCTTATGTAAAATTAAAATTACCAGAGTGTAATGAAATCAGGCGAAATTTCTTCTACTCTTGGCTGTTGTTCGTTTATGTTATTTTCTTCGTTAACAGCCGACAAGAAAACTACGGGCATATTTTGTAAGTCCACTTCAGTGAGAACTTCCGGGTAGACGGTTATCTAAACTAACAACCAAAATTAAGTAATAGGAAATGTTGAGAATAAGAAATACTGAAAATAGAAACTAACCAGGTGGTGGTAATGGTGAAAGTGAGTCCTCATCATAATCAAAATCTTTCGCTTTTGTTGTTTTTGGTTGTCGACTTTTTTTACGTACTGCTTGGGGTGCATCTGACTCGGTTGAAGATTGGTACGTCAAAAGACGATCCTGCTTTTCCTTAAATAAAAATATAATACTTACTGACATTTTCGAAGAACAGCTTATAGGTACAACAAAAATGGAGCTATAGTCCCACAAACAAAAACACGAAATAGAATTAGTAAATAACAAACAATTACAACAACAACAAAATATATAGGAAGGTTATCACTTATAATTAATATAAAAGCAGGAATACATATAAAGCGCGATATAAGAAATCGGAAAATGAAATGAATCGTTTATTATATTTATATTTGTTAGGTTAGAGTACGTTACCCACAAAACTATTGTGTGTCAGGTAGTACCATGCGCAAAGCAGGTGGAAGGATCAATTCTATACTTAACTTGTTTGGATTAGTTGGTTCCACTTGATTTCTATCAATCACTTCACTTGGCGCGTAATTGTATTTAAGAATGTTGGCCGTTAAGTTAATATATTCAATAGGTAATTAGAATGGGGATTTACGCTTTCATCAAATTGAATTCAACCTTTGTCAAGAAACCAAGATATAATAATATGTCATCCTTTTGTATATATATATATATATATATATATATATATATATATATATATATATATATATATATATACCGCTATACAAATTCATTGGTGGTCATCATTTATGTCGCATAAAAGTACAATACCTAATCATAAAGATTATTTTTGCATTCAAATAATTGCAGTATTATATTTATACCTACGCAATTTTAAAAATAATGTTTTGAAAAAGTTTTAAACTTTCCATTTGTGTTTAAAGTTTACAAATTACCTATCACTCGAAAAAATAATTTTCAAATATAACCGCAGTTTATGTTATATAGTTTTACTTGCAACTATTAATATAATATATTTAAAAAATTGTAGTATCTGCTCATATGGCGACGCATCCTTTTTTCTTACATGTATTATTTTGGTTATAATTTTCATTTTCCTTATACGTAACTTCGTTTCGCTAAACAAAGAAATAAATACGTAACTTTGTTTCGTAAGCGCAATGTTTTATATATTAAGTAACAGTCGGTATCAAATACGTAACTACAGTGGCCGGCGTGTAAGAAGACGAGCCCGCCTATGCGCGAAAGACGACTTTATGATGTTGTTCAAATTCCCGCGTTCGTTTACCTCAGAGGCGTCACATGGTGCATAATGTGTATTTTAATGGTATATTAAAAGCAATTCAAAGAACCATATTTTATGTAAATACGCAATTTATTATAACTAAAAGCTATACTGGAAGTAATACTATAATTAAATTAATAAAATCAATATGTTATTACATTACACATAATTGATACCTATTACTAAAATAATATTGTCTAAAATGTTTCATTTTCACTGTCACTCAAATCACTAAACTGATAATCACTGTCACTATCTTCACCCATATTTATAACTAACTTCTCAGTTTCTATATCAAAAATTTGTTCACTTTCAAGATATTTGTCTTCTATATTAATTACTTTATTACATCGGCTTTTCCAATCTTCTGTAGTTGTCGTTTCAAATGCTCTGTTGGCCAATTCCATGACATCATTTAACTTAAATGTAACGTTTTTCTGTGCTACTTCGCTTTTTATCTTTGCCCAAATTAATTCTATGGGATTTAGATCCGGATGATACGGCGGAAGTCGTAACGCAATGTGTTCATGATCGTTCATTAATTTGTCAAATTTATATGTCTTATACCGATTTTTATTTTCTAGTACAATTTTGTAAAGTTGTGGTTTATATAGGTTCGCAGGAACTTGAATTCCTTTTTGATGTAACCACTCTAACATTTCGCTTTTCCTACTATTCGACGTTGGTGCAGGATCTAGTAGAACACTGTGGTACGGGGCGTTATCAATAACAATGACGGAGTTGTTTGGCAAATTCGGTAGAAGACGTCGTGGTAATCTCCACTTTTTGTGCCAAATTTAAATGTTAATAAACAGTTAGGTATAAAACCCATGTCGCCCCCTGCGTGAACCATAATTACTCGCTGGCCCTTTGAAATAGGAGCACATAATCCTTCGTTACTGTTGTCATTCCAGCTTCGTGAACTGGTATGTCCGCTGTGAATATAGCTTTCATCCAAAAAAACGATCGGTCTGTTTTCAGTACGGTAACGTTTAATGTTTTGAAGGTACACTATTCTTTTTTCTCGAATATCGCTTTTCTCTATTAAAATTCTTCTGTTGTCCTCTGTTTTCCTCCACTTAAAGTTAAGTTTTTTAAGGATTATTCTCAGCGATTTTCCTGAACCACTCCAACCCAAATCTTCCATTAATTTCTGTCGTAAGGATTTAAGGCACACACGACTCTCTTCTGTTTTATGGGAGTTATAAATGATGTGTCTTATTATGTTAAGATCATATTCTGCAACATCCGTAACTGGATGTTTTTTTTGGCGCTTCTTCTCCGGAGATCTCACTATAATTGTATCATTATTTTTTGCAGACGATTCCTTGGCTTCCTTTATGATTCGTTCTATTGTTGTGACTGATACTTTTGTTGCATTTGAAGTTTTTTCCTTGATGCTCCGTACGGTTTCGGTTTCTTCTTCTTGTGTTAAAAAGTATTGAAACACGTTATGCACTATTTCTCGCGTTTGACCGTTTAAGATTTTTCCAGACTTAGACATTTTTTAAAACCGATTACAAATCAGTAAATGTTGACACCGTATAATCAATTTTCAAAAACTAATATGCATATGTACCAAGAATCCGGATATTTATATATCAAACCTCTAATTGCTGTCATTATGTTAACTGCTTATAAATTTATTATTTAGATAAGTATGTTTTTCCCCTCTAATCGTCTTTAAGACAATTTTCTAATGGGTACCTAATGCTTTCATTATTTCATTTTTATTAATGTATATTAAAAATACATTCAAAATTACCTATTCGACAAATGGGAGAGATGCCTACATACTTTCAGGGATGCCTATTATGCAAACGTGAAAAACCAAATGTTAAAAAAAACGCGTCAGCAATGGAAATATTGGAATTATTCATCTTCATACGCATTCTTCCAATACACATATAATTAAACATACAAATGTGATACGCCACTGCTTAGTATTTTTATTATAATCGGCAACCGCCGTAGTTCTTCGCGATGCGCCGGCTCCTCATCTTCTTGCACGCCGGCCACTGTATAGGTAGCTGATATTACACAAGCAGCGATGGCAACTAACACATAACTGTTACGTAGCTGTTACATATCTAATAAATGCTACCAGAGTTGCATATCAGTGACAAAGTGAAACGTAAGCGACATGTTTAATGTTGGCTGGGATATAGTTTCTGTCGATAAAGAATTTCTTTTTTTTTGTTTTAACCAAGTTAATCACGGAAAAAAATTCTTTCCATATTAGCTGATGAATCTGGAAGGCTAAGTATTTTAAAAACGAAATTACATAAAACGTCAAAAGCTAAAGTGTCATCGCCTTTTTTTAATTTTTGTACTTCCACCCAAAACATAACAGCATCTTCACTAAATGACTGAATATCGTTTGTATTACGTAACAGTCTCCACTCACTGTCTAAAAGTTGTAAATTGTTACTTTTTACTAAATTCGGAAACAATATTGCTACGTCTAAAATAGAAGAAATACTGACGGATTTTACAACACAAGGGTCCAAAAAATTCAATTTCTGTAAAATATTATTTTTTAAAGGAAACCTTTTACATGTCTGAGTAAAACTTACAATCATCTAAGTCTAAAAAAATGCAATTGAGTTGAAGGACGCTACTCTCAATTACAGTTTTTATTTGCTACATAATAAATCTCACTGATGAGTAAGTAATTGTGAGGATTTTTATAATCAATATCTTCAATTGCCGTGTCTGATAAATCTCTTTTAAGAAAGCAATTGAAAAGAGTTTTTAAAACATTACAAACGTTTTTATATAATAGGTATAGTTTCGGCGTATCTGGTTGCATTTTCTATTTAAATCTTTAAAATACTGCAAAACAAATTCTAAAATGTGCAAAAATAATATTACTGTTAGATCTTTTAATTTTAGTAAAATATTTTCAGCTGCAAGAACAATATTTTGGCTAACCGCATCTGCAAAATATAATTGCAATACGGAGTACTGCTCTAACATTCTCACTACCACAAAGTGAACAGATAACCACCTTGTTTGGGATGGATGCAAAATTTTATCAATTTTAACATTGTATAATGTTTCAAATTCTTTAAAGCAGACACACACAGAAATTTTTTAATACGATTATATAAAGTAGATGCATCGGCTGAACAAATTTTAATTAGGCAATCCTAAAAAGCATCCCTAATTCTATTTTTTTTAATACCTTACTACTAAGGCGAGATGGTTAGTAGTTGTTCAGTCCGTTGATTCATCAGTGAAAACGATTTGGTTCTCAAAAAATAGCGTAAAACTGCAAGACCTTATTGTCCTTGAATATTTTTCACAATGGCTGTCGTTTTTGTTGTTCCTCAACTAATACTTTGGACCACTTGGGAATCTGGACAAATGTTGGCGATAACTTTTACTAAGCGGTCCATCGCTGTAAATGGCAAATTGTGCACTGTGACAAAAGCTGCTAAACGAATTTCTCCTACAAAAAGAAAACAAGATAATAATGAAAATACGATGCAGAAATTAAGTTTTAGCTTGGTTTTAGTATATTTTTGTAAATGTAAAAATGGACCACAAATAAAAACTATTTTTTTCTTTTAATAAATATATTATAATAAATTTGAAAATTTACCTGCATTAACATTTTCACGCAATTTTAATTGACTGGTTGCCACTATTTATTTTAATATCCTTATTGCAAGATTTGCAATACGCGTAATCATTGCCTTTCTTGCTTTTTACGAGTCAACCTTTCATTTCTGGCAATTGTACCCATTTTTCTTTATCTGATTATATTTCTTTTTTTTCTTTGAATCACTGTGTAGGTCTTCACCACTATCGTAATCACTCATATTAGTTAAATAAAAGACGGATAATTATTGTTACCGGACGAAATTTATATTTATTGTAGCGGGTAGCGAAACGTTATCGGTGACCATATGTAGGTACCGTAATTTGGGGTGAATTGTCAGGTTGCGATGACGCACCCTGTATATAGGATGTTATAATGACGTATATTACGTGTTCTGAGCACGAGTGTATTGAGTTTGAATGAAAAAAAAAAAAAATTTTTTGTGTGTATATAATGTGTGTGGGTGTATGATACGCCACTGGAATTTTAGGAAAGATATTATTTAGTATGTAGAGACGTGTATTTGAATGTTATAAAGACTTTAGTGTTGAAAGAAATAAATTCTGATGAATGTAAATGTGAAGAGAAATTTGTCCATGGGACGATAATGCTTTCCACTGGATTGCTTCTGTTTTGCTGCTGATAAAGAAAGGAATGTTGTTGGATAGATGGGTAATCTTGATTAGAAAATGTGAAGAATAAGTGTAGAATGTTTTAGAAAATATGTAGAGAAAGATTGGGTATGTTTAAGTATTAATTTCAGAAAGTTTTGTAATGTTGTGCAATTGTGTTGAGAATAAATGTGTGTATATGGAATTTGGGACATTAGACTGTACTGATTTTTGCAAATGTTGCGGAAGGAGATCGAGCGCAGATTGGAGATAACGGTTAAAAGTTGCGTAATGGTCCAGAGGGGCCACTGAATGAATGTAATGACGAAAAATGATTTCTTCGGGAAGTAATTGAAAAGTTTGTAAGTGAAAACAAATATGGCGATGTATTGTAATTACACGCGTGCTTGTATAGAGGGAAGCAGTTGTTGGAAGTATACAGTTTTGAATGAATATTATTGGAGAATATAACGCGGAAGGAAGACATGTTTAAAGATGGATGACTGAAGTTATAAATAGGGAAGTCAGAGATTGGCGAGAGTTAGTTACTTGAAGTTAGAGGTAGGCAGTTAAGCTTTCGGTTTTGGCTGTTGCTTGTGGTGAAGGTTGGCGGAAGGCGCGTGCGAGGTAGTGTGGGATAGACTGTGACGATGTTGGAGTATGTTTGTGAAATTTTAATGAGGCAGTAATTGTTTAATTAACTGCGTTACCCGAACCGGGGATAAATTGAAAAAGACATTCATAAACAATACCATAGTTAAAATTGAAGTTGAAGGTAAAGATTAGTTTGTTTATCTTCAAGAAAATAATAGTGCGTAAGCAGATTTGAATAAAGTTAACAGTTGTTACGTAATAGTAGTATCAAGTTTAGCGCGTGTTCTGATAACGAGATTTAGTTAAAACTATTTGTGGGATCACCTTTTAAGTGAACGAAGGGTTCATTGTATATTAAGCCAAAGTTTAAGTAACGTTATACGACATTGAGAAGTTTATTTGTATAAAGGACTAAATTGTTTTAAAAGTTGTTAAGAAATTTGGAAGAGGCAACCATATGCTTATCGTTATTATATGTGTTTGGGTAGTAACAACCTCGCTAGTGAACCAATCGCGAGTGCATAAAAAGGAATAAGTTTTGTGGAGCATTTGTTATGTGCTTCAGCCAAATTTAAGGATTACAAATATTGGATGTACGAGAATAAAGAAGAAAGGAAAAGAACGGATTAATGGACAATTTTAAGTAAGAGTTAGATTTAAGATTATGAAAACTCATTTAAGCACGTTTATCTTTTGGTAGATTTATTTGTGTATTGTTGGTTAAGTATTAATTTAGTTCCGAAAGATAATCGTTCTTGAGTAATATTGTATCGTATTGTTTTTTTAGTAGTAAGGATTTTGCAGTAAGGCAAATTGGTATTTTTGGTGGTTTAAGTTCTCCACCAAGTGAGTGTAATATATGTAAATATTTGTGTTTTATTTTATTTTGTATAGGACAATATAGTTACCGTTGATTGTTATTTTGTTGTTATTCATTTATTGGGTGACTTACTTTCGACAATTACAGAAGTAAGCTTTAATATTTTGATCTGCTTTTATTTAGAAGTTTTCAAAATTAATTATCGAATATTGAATGACAAGATATTTTATTCATTAATAAATAGGAATCTAACGTTATATGTGTATACGAGGGATACGCAGAAAATATTCAGTTACCGTATTATAACTTTTGTTTTGGATATTTTAGTTTACGAGGTGTGTTCAAAAGTTGTTAATGACATGGGTAGTACGAAATTTATTTGAGTTGAATTGTTTTGGACGAGTGTTTGTGTTAGAACCTTCGTATATGAGTTTACCGAGTAAGCACAATCCTACTTTCCACAATCAAGTAGGGTTAATTAACATCCAGCTTAAGACAATTATTTTAGCGAAGTATCGATTGTGGTGGCGCCTAGAGACATATTTTCCCGAATTGAGCTATTTGAGTATAAGTGTAAGGTGTTTGAGCTTATTAATCATCCATTTTACTTATTATTTCGACCACGCCCATCTCCCTGTTAGCTGGCTTGGCAACCCGCTTACATTAGTAAGCCTACACGACGCCTAGTGCGGTTGGACGTGTAACATAATTATTTGGCAGCCCAACGTGTGGGGCCTTGAGATTGAATGTGACTTAATTTTGATGGTTGATGAAATATTGTAGGAGAATTTTGGATTCTGAAGTTTAGATTACTGATTGTTGACGAATTATCGATTGGACTTGTTGAGATTAGTGAATGTTGAGTCGTAACGCAATTTTTTTTTGTGAGGAGACAATTAGTGTTTAGGCATTTACATTTGTGACTTTGAGATTATTGTGTGTTAAGTGAATTCCTTTGTTTGGAAAGATATTTTAGTGGTATTAACGAGTTGTTCAGGATATTTTTGAAGTATTTTGGGAAACCTTTATTTGTTAAGATGGGATATAAGATCCATATTGATTGTTTGACGTTGAATGAGATTAAGTATGAGATAGCTATTAGGGGAGGCGATGCTTCCTTAGGTATTACGGCTTTACGGAAAGCACTTAGGAATATTTATAGTGAAGAAGCTGCGGGTAGGGCGAGTACGCGACCCCCGTACCCTTTTGAATTTGATACCGATAGGTTAGCTATTAATGAAACTAAGTTAGAAATTGAAAAATTAATTGATGAATTACAAAGTAACGTGACTATTGAGACAAAATTTAAGTATATTTTTAATAGAATTAATAATGCTGTGGCAAAAACTGATGTAGAAAATAAAGAGAAAGAGGATTTCATTAAGAGTATGGTAATTTTAGTTTCGAATTATGAAATTTTGGATAGGCAAGTAGTAGTTAGGACTCCCGCTAATGTAGGGATAAGTACAGATGACGTGATGGCTTCACCATCAACCAATTTTAAGACTGAATTACCAATAGTTGACCCTTTAGTAAACGTAGCACCTATTATGACTGTAGCGAAGAGTGTTCCCGTATGCAAGTGGAACATCTCTTTTTCAGGTGACATTAAGTCTTTGTCGTTAAATGCATTTTTGGAGAGAATTAGTGAGTTACAAGTTTCCCGTAACGTTAAGGATGAGCAACTGTTTGCAGAATGTTTAGATTTGTTTACCGGTACAGCACTTATTTATGTCAGGTCAATTAGGAAAGAGGTTAAGACATGGAGTGAATTGGTGGAATCTTTGCGATTGCAGTTCCAGCCAAGTGATTACGATGAGAGATTAATTGAGGAAATTAAGCGACGCACACAGGCGTCTGACGAACCTATGGGTATTTATGTGGCCATTATGCGCACATTATTTTCGCGACTTAATGAAGAATTATCTGAGGATAGACAATTAAGAATTTTATGTAAAAATATCGCTCCTATTTATCAGACTCAATTAGGACTTACCCAAATTAGTACTATTAGTGATTTAATTAAGTATGGGAGATTGATTGAAGAACGTATACAGGCAATGGACAGTTACGTACCCCCGAGTAGGAGAAAGTCGGATTTAGAGACTGATTTAGCATATGTACGTGAAGTAGAGAGTGTGAGTGAGTCACGTAATGTTGTGAAGGGTGACGAAGTTAAAGTATCTGAGAGAGTGGAAGTGAAACCGTCTGGCTTTAGAAAGACTATGAATGTGACGAAACCTTTATTGTGTTGGAATTGCAAGCAAGGCAATCATAAGGCAGTTCAATGTCAGGTACCGAAAAAGAATATGTATTGTTATCGATGTGGTAGGGCAGATTTTACCGTCAGGACGTGTCCTAAATGTTCACGATTTCCACGTAATCAGGGAAATGGGGAAGGGAGGCAATAGACAGTCGCATATTGTCTTCCGAAATTTTTGTAGAGTCGGCTATATTTTATAATAGTTCTCGAAATAAGGCGGAGATAACGTTTTCGAAAAATAAAGTTTTAATGGATTATATGTTTGACAATCAGGGTTCAGATGAGAGACCGTTTATTTATGTTAATGTTTATAGTCAGTCTATGTTAGCACTCTTGGATAGTGGTTCTTCTAGAACAATTTTGGGAATAAAAGGATGGAATAGCTTAGAAAGGTTAGGAGTTAGGTGTAGAAGTAAGCGTGTGACTACGTGTGTTGTGGCGAATGGCCAGAAAGTTTTATCTGTAGGCACTGTGACGATTCCGATAGAAATTAGAGGGAAAATTGTTATAATGGACGTGATTATTGTACCCGATATAAGACATCAGATGATTTTAGGATGGGATTTTTGGAAAAAGGCAGGTATTGTACCTGATTTTCGTAGAGGAGAATGGCAGTTTGAAAGTTTAAGTGAGATTGAAATTTTAGAGACTAGGGATTTAGTAATACATTCACGTTTAGATTTGACTACCGAACAATTGAATTTATTAGACAATTTAGTTGAGGATTATTTTATGAGGACTAAGGAGAAAGAGTTAGGTTGCGCAAATTTAGTAGAGCACCGAATTAGGACCAGTAGTGAGCCTATTAAGCAGAGGTATTATCGTGTATCACCATTTATGCAGAAACATATTGATGATGAGTTAGAGAAAATGTTGAAGCTTGGAGTGGTTGAGAGATCGAGTAGTGCATGGGCTAGTCCCATTGTTATGGTCAAAAAGAAGGACGGGAAGTATAGGTTTTGTGTAGATTATCGCAAGTTGAATAAGGTTACGGAGAAGGATGCTTATCCTATTCCTTACGTTTCGTCAATTTTAGATCGTCTTCGTGACGCGAAGTTTATTTCGTCTTTAGATATTAAGTCTGCGTATTGGCAACTGCCAATGGCAGAGGATTCGAAGAGTTTACGGCTTTTACGGTACCCAATAGGGTCTTTATCAGTTTAAGAGAATGCCTTTTGGCTTAGTTAATGCACCGGCATCATGGCAACGATTAATTGACAGTGTTATTGGTTCAGAATTGGAACCTTATGTGTTTGTTTATCTTGATGATACTATAATTTGTACACCGACGTTTGAGAAACACATTGAAGTGTTAACGGAAGTGTTTAAGCGTTTTGAACGGGCAGGTTTAACGTTGAGCAAGGACAAGTGTTCCTTTTGTCGTGACGAATTGCGTTATTTGGGTTATGTGGTAAATTCTACCGGTTTATCAGTTGATCCCGAGAAGGTTGAAGCGATTTTGAAGATTCCGGTCCCGACTACGGCGACGGAAATTAGAAGAATTATCGGTAGGGCATCATGGTATCGGCGTTTTATCGCGCAGTTCTCGTCTATTATCGCACCTCTTACGAAATTATTGAAGAAAAATGTACGTTTTGAGTGGACGGAAGAATGTAGTGAAGCATTAGATATTATTAAGAATTGTTTAGTGACAGCACCTATTTTGACGTGTCCAGATTTTAGTTTACCGTTTTCGATTCAAACTGACGCATCGGATTATGGAATCGGCTCAGTTTTGACTCAGACTATTGATGGAGTGGAGAAAGTTATATGTTATAATAGTAGATCATTGACGCGTAGCGAACGGAAGTTTTCGACTACGGAGAAGGAGTGTTTGGCGGTGTTATGGTCGATAGAGAAGCTAAGACCATACATCGAAGGAGTTAAGTTTAGCGTTATTACGGACCATGCATCCTTAGTATGGTTACATAATTTGAAGGATCCGACAGGACGTTTGGCTCGGTGGGCAGTTAGGCTCCAGCAGTATGATTTTGAAGTTATACATAGGAAGGGTAGAGATCATGTAGTAGCCGATACCTTATCGCGATCAGTTCCCGTTATTGAGGAAACGTCTAGTGAAGATAATACCGACAGTGACATTACCGGCGAAGACCATAATGAAGAAGACGATATTGTAGAAGATAAATGGATTGAAAGAATGAAGAGATGTATTGAGAATCGACCGATAGCATATCCAAAATGGAGAGTTCAAGATGGGAAGTTATATAAGCATGTGACGTGTAGTTATCCGAATTTACGTGAAGACGCGGAAAGTTGGCGTGAAGTTATTCCGAAGGCGAAGCGTGGTGAAATGTTGAGAAAGTATCATGACGAACCTACTGCAGGGCATGCAGGAATATTCAAGACATGAGCGTATTTCGAAATTATATTATTGGACTAAGTTAAAAAGTGATGTGAAACGTTATGTGAATAAGTGTGAAGTGTGTATAGCACATAAACCTGAACAGCGATTACCGGCAGGGTTGATGACTCAGCATCCAGTTATCGATAAACCGTGGCAAATGATTTCGACGGATATTGTGGGACCTCTTCCTAGGTCTAAAAGTGGTTATAGTTATGTTCTAGTAGTGTCAGATTATTTTACGAAGTTTGTGTTATTTTTCCCGTTACGTACGGCTACGGCCGCGGGTGTTGTGAAAAATATTGAAGAAAATGTGTTTTTATTATTTGGTGTACCGTTGTATGTGTTATGTGATAACGGATCACAATTTAGAAGTGCAGTTTTTAGGAATATGGTGGCATCGTATAATGCCAAGATCATTTTTAATGCGAATTATCACCCTCAGGCGAACCCAACAGAAAGGGTTAATAGAGTAATGAAGACTATGTTAGCATCATATATTGAAGATAATCAGAGAAATTGGGACAAATATTTAGCGAAGGTGGCTTGTGCAATTAGGACAGCTACTCATGAAGTTACTGGGATGACGCCGTATTTTGCGAATTTTGGTAGAGAAATGAATCTCGATGGAACGAGACATGGAGAACCCGTAGAGGGTAATACTTTGAATGACGTCGCGTTTGCGAATAGAGAACCGTTAATTGCTAGAGGCAATGTTTTTCAAGAAGTGTATGATGACATTAAGAGAAGATTGAATGCAGCATATATTAGAAGTAAGAAGAATTACGATTTACGAAGAAGATTAGCTACTTTTCAAGTAGGAGATACTGTGTGGCGGAAGAATTATGTTTTATCGGACGCGTCGCGTTATTTTGCCGCGAAATTAGCACCTAAATTTATTGGACCGTTTTATATAAAGAAAAAAGTTTCGTATCAGACGTATGAGTTATCGGACGCCTCGGGCGACTTTAGAGGCATATGGCATGCCAAAGATTTAAAGTTCAAACCGTCAGACGATTAAGTTAGATAAGATTTTAGTATGTATATATAGTAGGTTAGGCTATTGAATGAATTGATCGAATTTTTGTTGGTTATTTTTACCGTCAGATTGCTATTGGTAGGTTGGTCGGAAAAACTATCGGGCGTGTAGAATTGACTATTTCTATTTTCTTTTGTATCAGAATTTGTCTGTTTTGTTTGTGTCCTTGGGGCACACTTGGCTGTGTAGGGACGGCCCTAGAATTTTCCTACAGCAGAGGCCAACTGCTTGTCGTAAGAGGCGACTAATCAAAGGGGTGTGTCGAGGTAGGGTGAGACCTTGATCTTGACGGGGGAGTTGAGTCCCATGTTGAAGGTTTTGGTATTTTGGTTTTAGACCACTTTACGGTATAGCCGTCGTATATAGTTGGGTTGTGGCTTCACGAGCGGACCTCGGTGAAGTGTTCTAGTTTTTGACTTTGTGTAGGTCTCTTAGGACCAGTATTTTTGAGTTTTTCTGGAAGAAAATCTCCTTGTGGAGGAGGTGTCAGGTTGCGATGACGCACCCTGTATATAGGATGTTATAATGACGTATATTACGTGTTCTGAGCACGAGTGTATTGAGTTTGAATGAAAAAAAAAATTTTTTGTGTGTATATAATGTGTGTGGGTGTATGATACGCCACTGGAATTTTAGGAAAGATATTATTTAGTATGTAGAGACGTGTATTTGAATGTTATAAAGACTTTAGTGTTGAAAGAAATAAATTCTGATGAATGTAAATGTGAAGAGAAATTTGTCCATGGGACGATAATGCTTTCCACTGGATTGCTTCTGTTTTGCTGCTGATAAAGAAAGGAATGTTGTTGGATAGATGGGTAATCTTGATTAGAAAATGTGAAGAATAAGTGTAGAATGTTTTAGAAAATATGTAGAGAAAGATTGGGTATGTTTTAAGTATTAATTTCAGAAAGTTTTGTAATGTTGTGCAATTGTGTTGAGAATAAATGTGTGTATATGGAATTTGGGACATTAGACTGTACTGATTTTTGCAAATGTTGCGGAAGGAGATCGAGCGCAGATTGGAGATAACGGTTAAAAGTTGCGTAATGGTCCAGAGGGGCCACTGAATGAATGTAATGACGAAAGATGATTTCTTCGTGAAGTAATTGTAAAGTTTGTAAGTGAAAACAAATATGGCGATGTATTGTAATTACACGCGTGCTTGTATAGAGGGAAGCAGTTGTTGGAAGTATACAGTTTTGAATGAATATTATTGGAGAATATAACGCGGAAGGAAGACATGTTTAAAGATGGATGACTGAAGTTATAAATAGGGAAGTCAGAGATTGGCGAGAGTTAGTTAGTTGAAGTTAGAGGTAGGCAGTTAAGCTTTCGGTTTTGGCTGTTGCTTGTGGTGAAGGTTGGCGGAAGGCGCGTGCGAGGTAGTGTGGGATAGACTGTGACGATGTTGGAGTATGTTTGTGAAATTTTAATGAGGCAGTAATTGTTTAATTAACTGCGTTACCCGAACCGGGGATAAATTGAAAAAGACATTCATAAACAATACCATAGTTAAAATTGAAGTTGAAGGTAAAAATTAGTTTGTTTATCTTCAAGAAAATAATAGTGCGTAAGCAGATTTGAATAAAGTTAACAGTTGTTACGTAATAGTAGTATCAAGTTTAGCGCGTGTTCTGATAACGAGATTTAGTTAAAACTATTTGTGGGATCACCTTTTAAGTGAACGAAGGGTTCATTGTATATTAAGCCAAAGTTTAAGTAACGTTATACGACATTGAGAAGTTTATTTGTATAAAGGACTAAATTGTTTTAAAAGTTGTTAAGAAATTTGGAAGAGGCAACCATATGCTTATCGTTATTATATGTGTTTGGGTAGTAACAACCTCGCTAGTGAACCAATCGCGAGTGCATAAAAAGGAATAAGTTTTGTGGAGCATTTGTTATGTGCTTCAGCCAAATTTAAGGATTACAAATATTGGATGTACGAGAATAAAGAAGAAAGGAAAAGAAAGGATTAATGGACAATTTTTAAGTAAGAGTTAGATTTAAGATTATGAAAAACTCATTTAAGCACGTTTATCTTTTGGTAGATTTATTTGTGTATTGTTGGTTAAGTATTAATTTAGTTCCGAAAGATAATCGTTCTTGAGTAATATTGTATCGTATTGTTTTTTTTTTAGTAGTAAGGATTTTTGCAGTAAGGCAAATTGGTATTTTTGGTGGTTTAAGTTCTCCACCAAGCGAGTGTAATATATGTAAATATTTGTGTTTTATTTTATTTTGTATAGGACAATATAGTTACCGTTGATTGTTATTTTGTTGTTATTCATTTATTGGGTGACCTACTTTCGACAATTACAGAAGTAAGCTTTAATATTTTGATCTGCTTTTATTTAGAAGTTTTCAAAATTAATTATCGAATATTGAATGACAAGATATTTTATTCATTAATAAATAGGAACTTAACGTTATATGTGTATACGAGGGATACGCAGAAAATATTCAGTTACCGTATTATAACTTTTGTTTTGGATATTTTAGTTTACGAGGTGTGTTCAAAAAGTTGTTAATGACATGGGTAGTACGAAATTTATTTGAGTTGAATTGTTTTGGACGAGTGTTTGTGTTAGAACCTTCGTATATGAATTTACCGAGTAAGCACAATCCTACTTTCCACAATCAAGTAGGGTTAATTACCATCCAGCTTAAGACAATTATTTTAGCGAAGTATCGATTGTGGTGGCGCCTAGAGACATATTTTCCCGAATTGAGCTATTTGAGTATAAGTGTAAGGTGTTTGAGCTTATTAATCATCCATTTTACTTATTATTTCGACCACGCCCATCTCCCTGTTAGCTGGCTTGGCAACCCGCTTACATTAGTAAGCCTACACGACGCCTAGTGCGGTTTGGACGTGTAACAGAATTCGGACAATTTTTCAGGTTTTTTCTGTTAAGAACCAAACGTTTTGCCAAAAAATATGAAAAAAAAAATACTTAAGCAATCTCATATCTAAGCAATAGTTTTGCTAATGAAATTTTTTTTAAATGTCATGCTTTCCAATTTTTTTTATTAAAATGTAGTGGTCCCAATTCACCTAACACTTCGGGGTGAATTCGGACGCCCATACATTTTGCTTTGAAATCGAAATAAATTATATGTAGATGTGTATTCGGACACGAAATTGTAAAAAAATATGTATGTAGAGGAGAAGTTGGAGTTTTGGGGAGCTAGGAGAGGAAGTAGCAATGTCGAGGAAAGGGGTTATAACGAAGGTATAATAATCGAGAAAAGTATTTCAAAACTCTTTATAAAACATCTCAAAAGATATTCTCACACAAAGTAAATAACTATAATTAACAGAAAAACTTAAAAAAAAAACAAGTTTCAGAAGAAGCCCAAAAAGTTTCAATTGGTTATTCTATTCTGACGTTTAATTTAGGAAATCGGTATCTATTCCTTCGTAAATGTTAAAAACCGGCAATATTTGAATAATTTGATTTCTTTCAATGATACTCTCATCCTTTACGACTGGATAAGTGAAATAATCAATTTTCTAGGAAAATTAACCAAATACAAATTGGAGTCTATTGATGCAGTTATACAACCAACAAAATTTTTAGGTTCTTGTTTAGGTCCTTATAATTTTACTATTACAAATGTTCCTTTGTTTATAGTTTCATTATTTTCATTGTCAGACAATTCATTTTTTGATTCTTCACTGTCGGATCCGTCAGTTTTGGATTCATTTGCTGAATCCTCATTCTCCAAATCTTCTGTTTCTGATTCATAATGATCTTCCTGTAGTTTTCCAACATTTGAAGCAGCTTCTGTTCGTGCCGTAACATCAGCAAGACTTATCCCCTTACCAGGAGGGACGTTTAATTTTCCCTTTTTTGAAGGCCCTGCAGTTATTTGGGCATTTATCTGTTTTCAAAATTTCTGTAAACGACTGACTCCACGTTTCGTCTCCACCATTGGGGGATTATTCTCATCATTCTTATTATCAGGATTTTTTTTAATACATAATCAGCATTAAGAAGAATGATGCCGCAAGCCCGAAAACCACATGTTATATTTTCCTTTAGTAATGCACCAAGATTGTCGATCGTTTGTTGTAAAAGGCGGGAAAATTCTGATTTGGCGATACAACCTCTATTTCTGATTTTCCAGTCAGCAAGGACTTTTCTCCAGGCTTTCTTAAATGGGGCAAAAAACGAAACATCTAGTGGCTGCAGTAAGTGGGTTGTGTTTGGTGGGAAAAAAACTAGTTTTATGTTACAATTTTCACTGCACTCGATAACATACATAGAAACATGTGACGACAAATTATCACCCAATAAATTTTTTTTTCATCTAAATTTTTTAAATACGGTGAAGCAATTTTCTCAAACCAATATTCGAAAGTTGGTCCATCGAACTAACCAGACTTTGTTCGATTGTAAACTGCACCTGGTGTTCCACCTTCAATCCAAATAGGATATAGATGAACGGACTTATATACGACATAGGGTGGTAACATGATTCCAGAGCCAGTAACAGAAACCATGATGGAGGTGCTGGATTTACTCCAATCTATAACTCGTTCACCTCTTTTTGATCCCCTTTTCATAACCACTTTTACACTCCCTGAATCGTCCGTTATATTAGTTTCATCATAGTTGTTGATGTTTGATGGTGATACACCCTGTAACGTAAAAGATAAATTGTCGAAATAATCTTGAATCGTTGCTTTTGTAATGGCAGCACGGCAACGTTTTATATTTTGTGCCAATCTTTCAGTTAAGCGGTTGTTTCGTTTCATGACAGAATAAAACCACTCGTTTCCAGGTAGGTTATCTTTAAATCTGCTTTTAAGTGCTCGTAAGTGGATATCCCCATTCTGCACATTTCATGATACCGGCAGTTAGTCTATTTTCCCCCACAACACTGAGCACCTGTTGACCTCCTTGTTTCTTTTCATGTGTCTTTCTTATTTTGTCGCTAAGAGTAGACTTAGAAACACCAAACCTTTCAGGCGCCTCTCTAATTGACATTATATTATTCTTAACGACTTGTATAGCTTGCTTTAAAGTGTCATCTGCATAATTCATAAACTTTACACCTATTTTTCTCTTATATATACGGCCCATCGTGATGTCCGAATTCACCCATCTGAAAGCAATTTTTCAATTAAAAATAGAATAACAAAAAAACCAAATGGTATTTCTTAAATTCATTTCATATACGTATTCCTTAATGCCTACTGAATGTTTTAAAAGTAAAATCATTTTAACCGTATTTGTATTTTTTTCATTACAACAGTTGTTTTTCGACGTTTTAGAAATTGCAGAAAATCAGCGCCGTTGAATATTCCCAACAATTAACGTCTTACCTTATTTTAGAAATGCAGTCAACCGTTGTCTACACTAACAAACTCTGACTGACGCTTTGAATCAAAATAATTACAGAAATCGGTGATTTTAGGAGATTCTGGAATCAGTATAGGCGAGCGTGGACGACTGTTCGTGTTCACCAGTACCGTCCGAATCCACCCCAAATTACGGTACCTACTGATTTTAGTAGGAAAGTAGGTATGTACTTATTTTTTAGAGTGTCCATATGCCCTTTTTAATATTTTTGTAAATACCTATATACTATTTAGAAGAGCAAGGTCAGAGCCGTTATCATTACTGTTATTTCTATACAGCAGTCTATTAAAAGAACATCGTACTATAGTAGCTATTCTTACCTTTGTTTATATTTATACATTCGTTCATAATATGAAATATAATACACCTGATAACGCAATATACAGAACAAGGCATGGAGTAGGTACGTGTGGTAAACGTAAACATAAACACACTGCTGTTGGGATTAAATCCGTTTAGTATTTTTAAAATTAAATATTCATTAAAGCAATGCTAAGTAATTTACTAATTAACGTAATAAATATTTTTTAATCTGCACAATATATATCAAAATAACGTAAGCGGCGCTGAGGTCGCTTTTTATTTTTCGGTAGAATTTGTAGGTAAATCGGTAGAATTTTGTCAAGATCGGTAGATCTACTAAAAATCGGTAGATCTGGCAGCACTGCTTCGACCATTAAACTCTATATACAACTGGAATGCGCGCTCTACGTTTGTCTTAGATTAGCTTGTCTAAGACGTTTGTTTATGAGAGACGTTTTGAAGTTACCGTGTTAGAGACATAGTACTGTCTGTATTTCGTCGTTTGTCTTACACATGCTCGCTTATGAAGTTTTGTGGTGTCATTTAACTTTTTCGCTTTTTAAGTAATTATAAAGTTTGTTTTAAGTTAATAATTAAGCTTAACTCAACCAAAACGCCCATGTACTGTTGTGCGTACATCTATTTCTTCGTCGAACAGAGTTGCACCCTGAGAAGCGCAATTGATGCCAAATGTCCCGTATAATAAGTAAATATCCCTGTAATTCAAAGCACCATATTCTTGATGCTGAAATGTATTACTTAAAACATTTGAAGTGCAGCCTGCAGACACGCACGACTCTGAACTGACCCACATTAAAAACATTTCAACTCCCCTTTCCTCAAAAATTTTCTTTCTAACCTATATTTGTAGTTACTGTATCCTATGTAAAAAACAAATGCATGTTCAAATTCCATGATAAAAGATGGGGCTAATTAAAAAAACGTCGTACATAAGTACCCCTTTCGGTAAACAGATCTGAACACGCAGCACTTCAAGCCAAGATATTAGAAACCTAAATATAAATTTCATCAACATCTTGTTTTTGAGTAAACACGAACCAACATTTAATTTATGTTAATGACATTAAGATCAAAGTGATCATAGAAAACTAAAAATTCTTTGAATCCTGTCGAACTTATTTAATTGGTAAGTAAGTTAAGATTAGGCTGAAATCTTGACCTTACGACTGCATAGTTTTTGGATGAAGTTGAGTGGTGGTTCTACATAATGAGTTCTTGTCCACTAAGTATATTTAATTTATAAGTTTACGAAAAACAATTCAGTTTTTAAAGGATTTTATGGATCTTTTACACACACGGAAGTTGGTGGTAAAAGATTTGGAAACCTGGTCAAACCAGCACTCTCATTTCAACACAGTTAATGTTGGAATTGCATAATTATTTGTTGTAAGAAAAAATACGAATTTGTTTTGACCAGTAGGTTTTCACAGGATTGCTTGGAGAATTTACTTTGTGTGCTAAGGAGCAAGCAAATTGTCCCTAATGCGATGTAGGTAAAAAATAATTTGAAATTAATTACTATTTCCCAATATTTGACGCAACCAAATAGTGGCAGTTATGATCAAGACGAAAGAGAATTTTTGTCAGGATTCTTGGACACTATCACCAAGAGTGACGAAAGTTATAGTGAAGTGTCCACCCGAAAACGTTAATTTTTCTGGGCTTAATCTGAATTACAGTGAGAGTAATTCATTGTACAACATTGCTGGGTATTTGATGCGAACTATTAAACGAACATCAAAAACTTGTGATGTGTCGAAGACACGTCGTAAACATCAATATATTTAAAGCAAATACTTTGTTTTTCTGTACTTAAATAGTATTTTAAATGAAATTTTTAATTTCAAATGTAAAACTAATATTAAAGAAGTTTTTGTTGAAAAAATGATGAGTTGTAACGAATATTTTACGTTCTTCGTTCATTTAGTTGTAAGATATAAGAAAAAAGGGTTTTTGGTTATTAATGATTTATAAGTTGTGGTAGGCAACTTAATTTGCATTTTGGTGCAACTTAAGTTGCATATTTTCTTAAAGGTCTATATACTTCCATATCCTTGAATTAATTTTTTGCGCACATTTTTTCGCGCACCGCTATATCACCTGATTCGTAAGCGTTCTTTTGAGCATTATTTGATGAACGTTGTTTTGATTAGGAAGCCATATTGGGGTTTATAAATTTTGTGAAAAGTGCCATTGATTTAATGGTAAGATACATTTAACTCGTATCATATTAAAATCTGAAACATTTTCTTTTTGCAGGCACTTTTACTTTTACTTTTATTACTTTTGGTATTTTCGATGCTTATGATTCCAATTTTGCATTTAATTCAGATCTAAATTTAGATCACATTTTTAATTTGAACTTTCGAGAGAATGCAATAAACACTGGATTATTGAAATTTCATGAAGATAAATTTGTAAGAAGTAAAATTCAACTTTGGTATGGTTTACAACGTACAGCATTGTTATTACGACATATTGCGCAATATTGGTGCAAAGATTACATCACCTTTAGTTTACATTTCCGTATTCGGTTAGATACCAGATGTTATCAAAAAGTTGAGTACAAAATTTTCGAACAGGTATTTAAATCCTAATAATTTAGTAATTTAAGGTTATTACAACTAGTTTTTAAGATATATTTTATATAATTCTAAATTTAAATGTTTAATAAACATAGTTTGTATATCTTTTATTTTGACATATTGGTGAATTTTTATTGTATCCTCGGTTTAGTTATTCCGAGCATAATAAAAAAAAAATAACTTAGCGTCCGAGATAATTTTTATTATTGTTACATTGCAGTTGCTATATTGATGTTAAGTGGAAATAACCAAGCAGAAATTCTGGTAATTAAGCAAAGCAAATAAAAAAAGATTGAACCGGTCTGCTTTAATCTACCGACTGAGACAACAGCATTATTTTTTATTGAATGTTTTGGATCTCTGGTTAGTTTAACGATTTGTTTTGAGAACATTAACACCCATGTATTTATTATTAAACCTTATTTATATGTGGCACTCTTAAACCACATATTTATGCAGTTTAGATTTAGATATTCCTAATTGATATAAACTAATTGTGTTTAGATTAAAAATTTATTCAAAGAAAAGAAAGAAAATTGATAAGTTCGCAAGCAAAGCTGTCGCTGGTTATACTTTATAATAAAGTAGTTGTAGTCATTGAATTGAATAATTATTGCTCTGAAACCTAAAATATTGGTTAGTTATTGGCTAAAAATATGCATACCTTAGAAATTTTGTTTCAGTTAGTTTGTACTATGTTAGTAAATTTTAGTAGTTAGTGATTATTATCTGTATCTGTAATAATAAATAGAATTTACTATGGACTAGGTATGTAGGTACGAGGGTAAGGTGAAAAATTCTTGGCCTGACAATGATAGACTCCGACTTTCTGTTAAAAAATGATTTTATTTTTCTATGTAACCTCCCTTGACTTCAACATACTTCGTCCAGCCTTTCTCCAACATCAGTATTCCTTCCCCGGAGTGAAAGTCTGGAAGATTGTGAAATAATCACCTACGGCCCTCTCAATTTCTTCATTGGATGCGAAGCGCCTCCCAGAAACAAATTTCTTCAAGTTTGGGAACAGGGGGTGCCAAATCAGGAGAAAACCGGGGCGGGGGGCGAGCAAATCATACCTCAAATCTCGCAGTTTGCTCATCACCAACGCACCCTTATGTGCAGATGCGTTGCTCTGGTGAAAGATGATTTTTTTCTTCCTCCAGAAAGGCCTCTTCTCGCGAATTTTGGTATCCAGCTGGTCAAGAAGGTTTGAGTAATATTCGCCTGTAATTGTTCTACCTTTTGCAAGGTAATCAATTAACAGGATCCCTTTCGCATCCCAAAAGCGCTGACATGACCTTTCCGCTGAACCACCGGCTTCCACCCACTGCTCGGATTGCTGTTTCGTTTGTGGTGTGTAGTGGTAGACCCATGTCTCATTCACGGTGAGACAGATCGCCGCACAAAATCAGTTGGAACCCTATTGAATCCAAAGATTGTTGCGAAAATCGCTTGCGCATTCAGAAAATGCGGCACCCATCCTGCTCAGAGCTTTCGCATCCCTAATTTTTTGTGCAAGATGTTTCGCGCCCATTCTTCAGATATCTCCACAGCCTCAGCTATCTCACTCACCTTAGTCGCTTATCGTCCAACACGACATCATGCACTTTTTCAATGGTTTCCGATGTGGTTGCTGTTTTTAGCCGTCCTTCACGTGGGTCATCTTAGAGGGATTTGCGATCACGTTTCAATTCAGCTGCCCACTTTTTAACGGTTGATATGGAAGGAGCAGAGTCCTCGTAAACTTTTGTCAACTTCGGATGAATTTCCTTAGAGGTTAATCCATCCAAAACGAAGAATTTTATGACCGCACGCTATTCAAGTTCATCGATTTTAATGAAAAACACCTAGACGTCTACTGCAAAAATTCGTGTAAACAAACTACTTGAGAGAGCAAGTTGAAACTTACGAACTAATGACCCGTGCACCCAGGCAGGAAGGATATGTTCTCCACATCCCATAGCCAAAATACCTTTATTTAATGTAGTTTCTAATTTAGAGTGCACGTTTCCGGTTGTTTTTTTATTTCTGCTTCCGAAGTTTAAAGGTGCATTATCTGCAAGAAAACCCACTTACTTTGTTTTCTAGAGTGCAACAGCGAATAGTATCTATTAATATGTTTGAAACAGTATTAGAGGTCTGGTTTGGAATGCTGTGATTTTAAAAACACTTGTTTTTATACGAAAATCAGTTTCTATTTGGCAATAACGCACTAACACCGGTAGCATCTTAGCAGATTTTATATTCGATGCATCAGATATTATACCACCACAAATTGTGTTCTCTCCAAAATTGATTTCAGTTAACTTTCACACCAGTCGCCAATGACGTTCGTTAAGAGTGCTTCAAATTTGGTTCGACCGTAGGAAAATTTTATATTAAACGAATTTTTGATCAAACTGCTACGGAAAATAAGCATCGAGATTTTAACTGATTTTTGCCGAAGCGTAGTCAACATGTGTTTTTGTAAAAACATGTTCTTATATATCGAGCTTGCCTTTGTTCTAAAGAGAAAAATCTTTCCGTCAAAATGTACAATATGCCTTGTAAGCGTCATTGTCGCGAGATCTTTTAATACAAGAGCAACTGTCCTCAAAGGCTTCATTTTATTTGCATTTTTCTTCGAGCCATTATTGCCATGGTTAGCGGACTAAAATTATGACAAGTTTCGCTTATAGATTATAACTGAATTGGAATATTCTACACAGATTAGACTCACAAACGCACCGAGCACAGCACCACGACACACACCGCAACGCACGCACGCACGCACACACACACACACACACACACACACACACACACACGTACACGCACACGCACACACACACACACACACACACGCACAGCACGCACGCACGCACGACACGCACACGCACACGCACACCACCACCACGACACACACACACACACACACACACACACACACACACACACACACACACACACACACACACACACGACACACACACACACGCCACACACACAACACACACACACACACACACAGCACACACTACATATATTGTTTATGCAGTTGTATCACAAACATGTTGGAAAAATTTAATGTAGTATGTACGATCATCACAATGAATTAGAAGATGCAAATGTACTTGATGAAATTCTTTCTGTATTCAATAATGATGAATAAAACTTTAATAATGATGAATAAAACTTTAATAACTCAATATTATTAAAATAGTTCAGATATTTTTCTAAATTGCTTTACGTAATCAATTCTGGAGTTGTAATTGAATCCACTGTACAAGTTATGTCCAGAATTTGGTTTTATTTTAAGATGTTTGACGACTCTAGCGACATCTTTTGACGCCGCCAAGTTTTAAAAAGTTGGCAACGCTGGTTGTCTGACAATGTGGTATGCCCATAGATAAATTAGAACACGTAAAGGTTATGTTATTTATCTATGTGTATGACTTTTGGTTGTCGTTGTATCCCAAGGATTATAAACAAGAAGGATCGCCGAATCCATATGGTGTAATGTTATCCGAGGCGCTGGTTGTGGTGACGTCACCCTGAACCCTATCGTTAGTGTAGTATCTGTATTGCTTCGCGTAGATGCGCTTGGTATCGAATAAATTGTCTTTTAAATGTAATTTTATAGTTTATAGTAAGTACTTGTTAATTTGGTGTGTATGGCGACATTTATTAGTAATAATATTGTACGCAAAACGTTTATATAATTGTGTCCTACAAAGTAAAATGCCAGGAATAAGATGCGCTGTTTATGGTTGTAGTAATAACCTAATTACGGTTAGAAAACGTGGAGAAGATATAAAATTCCGCGCTTTTCCAAAAGGAAAAAATTTAGGGACTAATACAATAAGATTAGAATGGATTAATCGATGTAAACGTTCTGACAAGTTTAATCCCGATACTCACAAAATCTGTTCTGTGCATTTTACTGAACAGAGTTATGAACGAGATATGCAAAATGAATTATTAGGTAAGTATGTATGTAATGTTCAACTTACATTTACATTATAAAATTGGGTAATGATTGTTAATGTATCAATTTTTGAGGTTTGCCTCTTAAGAAAAAGTTAAAAAGTACTGCCGTCCCTACTCTTCATCTTCCAAACAGAAAAAATACAACAGTCACTGATGGCGGACTATTCTCCATTGTGAAGAATAATGAAAACAGAAGTGAGCCACCGGAAACTTCCACTATGCATCATAACGTCTTGTGCGAAGATAAGTTAAAATATGAGGAGTTGTTAGAGCAGCATACGAGGTTACAAAATAATTATTCTTCACTAATACAAGAAAGTAAAAAGGAAATTAAAAGACTTACCGACTTACTCCGTTATTACAAAAAGAAAAACAGTCGAAACCCAAATACAATGGAAAAATCTTCCAATTTATTAAGCAATGTTTTGACAAGTAATCAAATAGCTTTAGTTGCAAAATCTAAAAAAAGAGTGAATTGGAATCAGGAAGAACTGTCAACAGCATTTATACTAAGATATTACAGTAAGAAATGTTATTTGCACTTAAGAAATAATCTCCATTACCCTCTACCATCTTTGTGTACTTTGAAGAAATGGACATCCCAAGTACATGTAAAACAAGGATTGTTAAAGGATGTGAATCTGCCACATGAAATCAATTAATGTTTATTTTCCCACATCGATTTCATGGCTTTATTTAAAATCTATTAGTTTTTGACATTTTGTAACTTTCATAGTGTTCGCAATGTTTAAAAAAAAGCATACCCTTAAAGCATGTTTTCATGAAAATTTGAAATTATATAGTTGTAAATTTAAACAAATGTTTTACGCTAGAAGGGAGTATAAAATAGTAAGTTATAAAAATAAGTAGATATGTAATCAAATGTGACAGTAGATTTGGAGAAACAAAGTACAGGTGCAGATATATTAGTGTGTGTACAGGGCCCACGGTGACATATACATTCGAGGTCATGCAAATGAATACGGTCGATTCGGCCATCCTTCTAGTTTATAATCCATGGTTATATCTTAGATATTTTGTCTAAGCATTGTATGATGAAATGAAGAGAATCACATGTAAAGTTATTTTATTTTTCACCTTATATTGTAATAATAATCAACAACAAATATTTAACATACTTCGGAAAACTCTGTTTTATATCTAAAATTGGTTATGGGCACAGAAAAAGGAGTGTGTTAAATTGGAAAGCTATAAGAAAAGAAGAATATAAGCGTGCTGGTAAAAAAGGTAAATTTTAAAACCTTTGGATGGAAATGATGTATAGAAAAAGGTTGTAGTTGATAAAAGAGACCAAAATTGGATTAAGAAAAATGAAGCTGTTATGGTTATAATCCAAAGTATTGGTGATTCTCACTTAGAGTATGTAAAGGGTATTGATGAAGCATGTGAAATGACAAAGTTGAAGGAATTTTTGCCAAACAAGGAACACATTCGAAAATTTTATTTAATGAAAGAGTTTATCAATATGAATACAACTAGCTTAGACATACAAGTGTTTTAATAAATGTGACACAATGTTTAGAGAATTAAAAAGTTTAGGAAGTATCTTTCTTGAACCTGATATTTCTTGCTTTTTATTACTTTCTATGCCACAAGAACTTGAGAATGTGGTTACAACCATAAGAACTTTGTCGGAGAAAGATTTGACAATGGAGTTTGTGAAAAGTAGATTACTGGAATTTAGTACAAATAAAAGGTTCCAATAAAGAAGTTGAAGGTCTTGCATCATCTTTTGCTGCTGCTCAGAAAACAACTACTTTAAATATGGGAAGTTAGACCATACTAAATATCAATGTGGTGTAAAATGTTATGTATGCATAAATATAGCCATAAATCATTTTAATGTACATAAAATAAAAGTATGAACAGGAAAAATAATTGTTATCGAGTAAATTATGCTATGAATGAAAACTAAGTTCAAGTTTGCCTAAGACACAAGATCAGTCTGTCACTTTTTGTGCTGTACCGTCATTACAGGTTTTGTCAAGTAAATTGTATGGTTTGCTGATTCAGGTGCTACCCATCACGATATAAATAATGATGTTCTGGTTACTAAAAGGTATTTTCAACAAAGAAGGTTGATTCAATTAGCTGAAAGGGCAAGTCGATGGAAGCCTCATGTAGAAGTTACAAGTGGACGATAAGCAGGTATTGATTACTTGAAAAAATGTTCTATGTATACCAGGTTTAAGAGTAAATTTATTATCTATTTCAACAATTCAAAATTTAGCTATGAAATATAATTTAGAAAATTGTTTGTTTTAAAACCAAATAAAGAGTTATTAGGGAGTTTAATGTACATAATGATGGGCTCAAGGCCAGATGTCTGTTTTTTATTTTGGAATACTACAAGATTGTGCTACAGATGTACAGGCTGTCCCAAATTCGAGGGCAAGCATGGGGATCTCGCTTATTATAAGAGATAGGATATAGGTTTAAATTTGGCACATTTGCTAAATTCGATGCCGAGTAATAATCTGAAAAGAAATTTGAGCTAACTCGAATGGATTTGGTTTTATGCTCAAAAAACTAAAAATTTCGAATTTTGTTTTTCGCGTTTGGCTACCTTATTATTAGGAATTTTCAAAATTCGATTAAACATTATTAAGGCAACTTTTTACGCACAATACTAATACGGTATTAAAAATATCATGTGACGTTTCGTTTATTCTGAACCATCATCAGGTTTATTTTTTCTTATGGGGGTTAAGATATATTTTTATGTCGTTGGATGGAGAATGTTATGCTGATTTTAGCAATATATAACACCTTATGGTTTGATCGACTGCGAACTAAAATAATGAGAAAAATACGAAGAACAAGATTCCGCCTTCTTGGATCCAGCAAGGAATAATTACAGTAGTTCTACTTATTTAATTTGTTAAACTCCTTAGAACACCCAAAAAAATATAAGAACAGTTAAACAATTAAAAAAAAAACAATTCAAACAAGTAGGTCTATGTACCACAGTCATAATAGCGACAACGCAAATTTATCGATAGGTAACAACAAAATAATTACAGAGACAAACAAACAAAAATTATTATAATAAATGTTCGAACAAGTTTCCTCCTTCTTGAATACAGTAACGAATTCTTCTTCTACAATTGTTTACGCTTCTTTGAATGGTTCGCTTGGGAATTTGACGAAGGTCATTAACGACCCTATTTTGGAGTTCTTCTATATTTTGCGGTGGCGTCTTATAAATCATTTTTTAAATAGCCCAAGAGGAAGTAATCTAAAGGGGTTAAATCTGGACTTCTTGCTGGCCACCTAAGTGGTCCCCTATTTCCCATCCATTTATCAGGAAATTAGCCGTTAAGATATTCACTTATTATCGCAGCATTATGAGGAGCTCCGTCAATTTGCCACCAGAGAGTCCATCTTTCGTTTAGCGGAACATCATCCAAAAGGTCTGATATTTCGTTTGTTAGAAATGCGAGGTAGCGTTGAGACGTTAGGATACCTTCGTAAATAATTGGCCCAAGGAGCCTATCCTTCCAGATTCCAACCCACACATTAAAGGACCGGTGGCCTTGTCCTCGCATTTGCCTGTTAATTCGTGGATTTTCAACGGACCAGTAGTGCTCGTTATTACGATTAAACATTCCATTAGTGGAAAAATTGCACTCATCCGTCCAAATTATTTGATTGAGAAAGTTGCGATTTTCCAGCCTTTTGGTATTAAGTTGGTTACAAAATCCAACCGTCTCATATCGTCCCCAGGCCGAAGAGTTTGACTAACGTGTAACTTAAATGGTTTATAACGGTGTTGCTTTAACACTCGCCAAACTGTCGTTTTTGGCACTTCAATAGTTTGCTCTATTTCTCTGGTAGATGTTGAAGGATTTTCTTGAACCTAAGATGGATAACATAAAGTCATAACTCTCCAAAAAAAAATGTCTGCTGAAATTAGCAGTGAAGTGAGTGGAAATTCTTATAATTAGTATAATACTAACAAATAGTACCTGATGTAATATTTCTTCTTCGGCATCTCTGTCTAGTCTGCTACCATATGCATTTCGAGGTTTCTGAAAACATCCAAATTCTCGCAAATTTTGGTCTAATTTTAGAAAATATCTCTGGTTTGGTTGCTGCCTCTCCGGATATTCCTCTAAATATCTTTGTTTTGCTCTGACACTATTTCTATTGCAGCTATAAAATGTCCTTATCATGTCTCGTTTTTCTGAATTTGAAAACATTCTAAAGAAACTTCCAAATTTTAAAGCACTAACACGAAGGATCTTGCAGCTATTACCCTTTTTACAATTAGAAAATGACATGAGAAAAGCCAACTCCTGAGTTTTGTTTGATTCATGGGTATCGTGATAATTTAATATTTAGTTTTTAATTTAAGAGTATTTTAGTTCGCAATCGATCAAACCATAAAGTGTTATATATTGCTAAAATCAGCATAGCATTCTCCATCCAACGCCATAAAAATATGTCTTAACCCCGATAAGAAAAAATAAACCTGATGATGGTTCAGAATAAACGAAACGTCGCATAATGTTTTTAATACCGTATTAGTATTGTGCGTAAAAAGTTGCCATAATAATGTTTAATCGAATTTTGAAAATTCCTAATAATAAGGTAGCCAAACGCAAAAAACAAAATTCGAAATTTTTAGTTTTTTGAGCATAAAACCAAATCCATTCGAGTTAGCTCAAATTTCTTTACTATCTCTTATAATAAGCGAGATCCCCATGCTTGCCCTCGAATTTGGGACAGCCTGTACATTTTAAGCATTTGTTAAGAGTATTGAACTACATGAAATGAATTATTGACAATAAGTTGCATTTTTACTGTTTTGAAATGGGTCTAGTTGGATATACAGATGCTGCTTGAGCTAACGATGCTATAGATAGAAAATCTGTAAGTGGTTATTGCTTTAAATTGTTCAATAATTTGATTTCATGGAGTTCGAAAAAACAGTTTAGTTATGTTGCCGAGTACAGAATCAGAGTTTGTTGCAGTTTATGATGCTGCAAGTGAGTTACTGTTAGAAATTTATTGTCAGATTTGAAAATAGATTTTTCACTACCAATTGTATTATTTGAGGACAATCAAAGCACTATTAAGCTCTTGGAAAACTGAGAATAATCGTAGATCTAAACATATACGGGGTGTATTTAAGTAACATTGAAAAATTTAAGAGGTGATTCTCCGATGAAAATTAAGGGAGGTTTCTGGTATAAATTTTTTTGAAAACATCCTCCTCTGAAAAGTTACTCCCCTCCAGAAATTCTAAAAAAAAAATTATTTTTCTTTTTTATTTTCCCTGAATATTAACCCTTAGTAACATCTTTTCATGATGCTTATTGGTAACACCCGACCCTCAGTCAGAATACTCGTAAGCGCCATAAATATGACCGAGGAAAAACAAATATCAATAAAGGAACGGTGGTTTTCATTCTACTAAAAATATTTTATTCTGAATAACTAGTATAGAAATAATGACAAATGGTTTTCAAAACATATAACATAGACATTATCGAAAAAATTCTTGGTAACACAAAAAAGAAACATTTTTACTTAAACCTAAAGATAGATGTTACTTACAGGTACTGTAGATGGGTGTAGGACGTTTCGCCGTGGCCGGATCGCCGCGGCCGTTTCGCCGCAGGGCCAATTCGCCGCTGGCCGTTCCGCCGCCAAAAGTACAGGGTGGCCAAATTTCGATGTTTTAATAGGGAATCTCGTAAACTATAGCTCGTATGAAAAAATGGACCTCGCATCGTCGATCTCTTTTTTTGAGAAAACACTACGAATTGCATTGTAAATATGAATTTATTAGAGACGGAATTAACACACTGTATAAATATTATTATTTTTTTTAATATCTATAAATTGTAATATATAAATTACGCCATAAAAAACTATTTTTTTTCTCTAAAGCAGTAAAAATGAGTTCATAAAATGCCCATTCCAAATAAAGATACATATTTTCGAAAAAGAAGTGTTTATTATTTTCTATGTAAATACTACAATACGTCAAATAATTACATTAAATACATGTAATACCTACATTATATTAATGAAATTGGTAATTATGGGCGATTGAACGCAAATATTCTAAAATTGTTCTATCATTAAATTCTCTCACAATTCTTAAAATTCTGTAGTCACCTAATGAGTGTCCTAATGATAATTATCGCATTAGAAATAATCGTTAATAAGGTTTAAAATTTGGTAGATACGTGAGTTTTTATACGATATATTTAAAAAAATGTAAGATAGTATGTGCTAGTGTTCAATTGAATGCAATAAAATAATGTTGGCGGCGAAACGGCCAGCGGCGAACTGGCCCTGCGGCGAAACGGCCGCGGCGAACCGGCCGCTGCGAAACGTCCCACACCGACTATAGATACACGGCAGTGACTGACAAAATGTTAACAATGATAAAAGAAATGCAGTTTATACTCAACCGAAAATGTATGAAAATAATGATGAATTCTTATCAAAAAATATAACTAACAAAAAATAGGATTTATAGGCACTATAAATGCATGCATAGTGCAAAAATGAGAAATACAGTTTTTAATCAATTTGAAATGTATAAAAATAGAAACAAATCCTTTAAAATATATGTAACAATACTCACAAAACCTCGTTGTGACAAAAAGGAACATCTTTTCCGAAAAATTATTGCTGAATTACTTATAATTCTTGGCAACAGGAATTGCACTTTTTTTTTTGAACATTCCAAACATGTTGGATTATTGCAAAGGACACATTTATAGGCAGTCATTCTCTTTAATTTTGGCGGACAATAACTGCAGGTTTTTCGCTTTTCTAATTTATCGGTTCGAGTATTTGGAATACTGTTTTCCTCATTCGGTGTATCCAATACCTGAAATATGATTTTTTTTAAATCTGCTGGCAAATTAGGGATAAAGAGTCGTCTTTGCATATGTTTTCTTGCTAAACTTGTAGCCAAATTATATATGTAGTCATAATTAGTTTCCTTTCTATTTTTGTAATAAGTCTGGTATATGATTCAGGAATTTGCACAGCTTACAGCTATCATATAATCAATATAGCCAGCGGCCATCTTCTGGTTCTCCTGTTTGCAGAGTAATTTGCAATCTTTTGGTCCAGTGTATCTACGCTAGATTTAGTAGAATTGTAGAAACTGACTATTTCTGGCTTGTTTGTTTGTGGTATCAGTGTAATTTGAATGATGCAGAGATGAAACTAACAAAACGACTCTGCACTTAGGAATTAATGATAAAAGAGTGTAGTCTTTCGTAAATCCATAGATGACTGTATTAACAGACCTCCGCTTGTTCAGAAATTCCATAGGGATTTCCCGTTTTTTTTTAGCGTTCCAACATAGGTTAGACCTCTTTTCTGTAGTTCTTCTAGAAGCTAAAGAGAAGAAAACCAGTTTTCACTGGTGATGTTTCTGTTTGAGCGAGTAATTGTTTTTGTCAGGCGGAGAACCGCTTGAGTCGGTTTGCTAAGTTTTCTCTCATCGACTGACAGGGTAGTGCCATCACTGTCTTTGCCAGTGTACATATAGGCAGATACGAATTATGGGCATTCGTTAGGCACATAATTTTAATGCCATACGTCGTGGGCTTCTGGAGCATGTACATTCGAAATGGACATCTGCCCCTAAACCCGAGTAACATCTCGTCCACGCAAGCATAGTTTCCGATGGCATAATTAGACTGCCAATTAGAAATAAATCTCCCAAATTTATCCGATATTGATGTAGCCGGATTATTTGCTTTTCTAATGCCCCTCGTTTCTGCATTGTCAAAACGTAGACCTAATAGAAGCGTTTGGCGGCGCTTCAAAGGCATAATTGCTCGAAATATAGGGCGCCCAGCAGGACCTGTAGAGAACAAAGAAGACAGGTTCTCTCTGCCGGATTTAAAAATCGAGCATAACATTAGCAAACCTATTAGAGCTTCTATTTCTACCGAGTCTGTATCTTTATAATTTGGCGACTGATGTTCCTTGAGTTTCAGTCTGAGTGCCTGTAATTTTTTGTTCGTGTGATTTACTACATCCGATATAATCGTGTTGTCAAACAACAGTTTCCATATTTCTTCTGACGTGGGTGCATTTTTTAGATTCTTTGCCGCTCCTTGCAATGCAGGTATCTTCATTCTTATAAGGTTATGTTTGACTGTTCTTGAGCTACTGGGTTCAAAACTATTCCATGTAAAGCATCTGTTTTTACCATAATAACACAATGGTATATCTTCGTCTGACATAGTTTCTTCTTTGATAATGTTGCCATGATGTTTCTCTTTCTTCGAGTCTTATTCCCTGTTCTTCTAATTCCATTGGCTGAAGCTTTTCTTCGTTGTGGTTGTTTGCAGCTTCTTCGTTACTTCTCATTTCTTCGAGGGACATGTTCAACTTCTTCGCTCAGCAGAATATTCGGATTATCTTCATAGTCGGAGTAATCTGAATATTCTTCAAATGCCACATGATTGTCATCTATCAACGAATCGTCTGAAATACAGAGTAGACGTTTTCAGTCTGTAACAGATAATTACGAATGCTTCAGTTGAAGAATTTTATATATTCTTCAATTCAATACAAACCTAGGCTGTCGCTAACGTATCGACGTATCACTGGATTAGTAAACGTACTGTAGTAGTTTTTTTGAATATCGTACTCTCAGACGAAATTATGTATTACCTACTCTTATGGTAACATCCGACTGTGGGACGGGATTATATATTACACTACTGGTAAGATCCGATTCACAGACGTATAACCTTCAATCAGCAAGCGGAGATCACAGCACAACACTTCCTACTTGTACACTGTTGCTCAACTAGAGAATACTGCAACAGCAACGTCATTGAAGTTACTCGTGCCGATTCGGTCGCCTTATGAATCTCGTCGTCCCCCTAATAGTCGGATGTTACCAACAGGGGGTTAAGCTGAAGAAACGAAACTTGGTGAACAGTATCTGTTAATAACACTACACTTTCTGAATTTTTTTCACCCCTGCAGTATTTTTCTAATTAAATTGGAATAATCAACCCCTAAGATGTTTTTTCTTATAATTTTTTTTTCCACACTTTACATTTAAAAAGTATATCTAAAAAGTCCCATTTATTTACTAACTTTTTGATCTCTTCAAGTTTTTTCGAAAAGTTAAAGATTAATGAGAAAATAAAGTAAATGTATTGCAATGCATTCTCAAAAAGTCAAGCTGTTTAACGCGAGGGTATTTTGCCCAAAGATCTAGTTGCCGGTTGTTTACTATGGAATGCATAGAAAAAATTGAAATCCTTGGTCTATTCAAGCCCAGTTGGAATTATCGATTTGCGAAGTCACATTCTAGCAGGTTGTGAAACTATAAGAAATTCATCAGGAATATTTCATAATATACGCAATTCTATGAGAAATAGAGTAGATGCTTGTATTAGAGCTGAAAGCAATCATTTTCAACATTTTTTGTAGTTAGTATTGTCGATATTTGACAGATTTTTGTTTTTTGTTAAATTATTATTAACATTAAATTATTCTTATTATTTTTTCTTCAACCGAATTTATGAATATTATTTTATTCATGTTCACTTCTGTTATTAGTTCCAAACTTCTTAGCCTAGTAGAATCATAGATGAACTATTTGGTTGACTTCTTTAATAAAATGTTATAAATATTTAATCCTAATGTTTCCCAACTTATCCCAGTCATTTGTCTCTTCAAGTTAATTTGAAAGTGTAGTTTTATTAACAGATACTGTTCACCAAGTTTCGTTTCATTAGCTTAATATACAGGGAAGGTAAAAACGAAATACAATTTTTTTTAGAATTCTTGGAGGGGCGTAACTTTTCAGGGGAGGGTGTTTTCAAAAAATTTTATACCGAAAACCCCCCCTTAATTTTCACCGGAGAATCACTTCTTAAATTTTTTCGGTGCTTTTCAGATACACCCTGTAGATGTAAAATTACATTTTGTATTAGATTTGGTGAAAAAGGGTATTGTAAAAATTGATTATGTGTGTACTAGTGAACAAGTTGCAGGTATTTTTGCAAAATCCTTATGGGGATTCAGCCCTGAAAATTGTCAAAAAATGAAATTGTTGGAATTTTTTTTTATGTGTTACCTACTTTTGCTCTTTAGACTCTTCTGTACAAAAAAAATGTAAATATATACATATATTTTTTTTTGTATAAATACATTGTTATACTGCAGTGGTCAAGTGGCCAAGTACCGGATATTTTACAGACAGTATATATTTCATAAATCATTCGAATAATTTATATCAATGTCATTTTCCTAAATATAGATATTTTCTGCATATACAATGCATAAATGACAGAGATTGCTAATAAAGTAGGTTGAAATAATGCGCTTTGCTAAAAATAAAGAGTTTTTTTATTTAAAATTTTGACCTGCAACTTGAGAAACATCTTGTTTTCAGATACGTTTGGTGATATCTTGTGAGAACCATAACACCTAGAATAATGAATTTTTTTGTGGATCATTAAAGACTAGCAGTAAATGTCATGTATTTTCGTTAGATTGGTCAAATGTTTAGTGACAATATATATATATATATATATATATATATATATATATATATATATATATATATATAAATTTCCAAAACTTTAAAATACCTATATTTTATCTAATGAAGAGTGTAAAAAAACATTAGATTGATATCTCCATTATTACAAATTTTGATTAGTTCCAGGGTTGAATGCCCTTAAGCCATGAAAATTTGAGTTTGAGGGAGGGTGGCAGAATATAATTTAATATTGCAAACCTGTTCATATTACCTTGAAACCATAATTTTGTTTTTATATGACAACACTGTCAATCGAAAAAAAAACATTGTCAGTTGTCTGTCATAATGTTGTGTGCCTTTTGGTAGTCATTACATTAAAAAAAAGAGTACAGAGGACAATAAATTAAAAAAGAGAACATTACTCTTAAAAAGAGTAGTCTGGTCACCGTAGACTTCAAAGCGTAAATACTATATAAATATATAATACACTTAGTACATACAGAAACAGACAATAAATTTCCTAAATGTAACAGTAACATAAAAAAATAAATCTAATTGTCTAGCAGTGCAAATGTATTACACGTAAACATTGTCATTTTCTTTGTTCTTTTAACCCTTAACTGCTGACATGGAATCTATCAGACTCCGCCTACTGTACTTTGATCTATAACGCCCACTCAAATGCATTTACAAGTGCCTGGCTCTCAGTACCTTCTTAACTTTCAGTCTATAATTAATGAGTTAATTTTGATAATGCTTATAGGATTATCAGAGTTATGCACTTTTATGCTTTGAAGTAACGTTTTGTATTGTATTGAAAGATTCAAAACTAGTCAGCCCCATTACATATTCCGCCTCATTATCAATAAAAATCGCGTAACGACTACTGTCAATCAGAACGAACAGTCATATAAAAATCGTAGGACCAAATGACTACAGTTGTATATGTTTAAGTGTTGCACCTTGGTAAAGTTATAATCAATTGTGTTTTTGCTACCACCACTTTTAAAATAGTGAAGTAATTCAAAGGGCGGTTTAATATGCCATATGCTATCAAAATATGTAATGTCTATTACGCTTGATGTAAGCTGTCCAGTGTGTTCCCTTGTTATTTTGATCATCCAGATTCACGATACCACATTCATTTGTATAGATCCGTGTAGGTAAATTATCTCGCATATATCCTCTAAAGTAGGGGATCTTTAATTGCTCACCAAATTTTGATAGCTCGATATTACTTAAGGCGTGACGTGGTAGCTTCAGTGGGAGTTTTTTGCATACGTTGCAAATATAAGCCTAAACCTCGTTTATATGGTTTGTATATAAACCCTTTCCTAAGGCTGCTGCTTCCATTGCTTGATTGTGTCGTTTGGTTTCTTCTAACCTTTTTGTCGCGGATTTTGCGTCAGTAACTGCCTTCGCCACTGCAGCAGCACCTCCACCTAAAGAACCTAAAGCTCCTAATGCTGCAAAGAGGGAAATAAGAGGTATAGATCCCCCACGTTTTGGTATTGGTAACATTCTGTTCTTGGGCATCATAATTGTTTGTGTTTCAGAGCGCTTAAGGCTTGTTGTATTGTGGCTTTTAAAGATGATCGAAGTTTAACACCAACACGACGTCTCGCTAAAAGGATTGCTTTGTTGAACGAAATTGATCTGTTTCTAGAAGCACGCTTTCTTCGTCGCAATTTGCTTCCCATTCCCACTCTCCTTTTTCCTGCCCGTGGATTGCTTCCCATTCCCATTGTCCCTATTTCCTTTCATGATACCGGTTAAGGTTAATGCTGCAGTGCAGTCCTCTCTCCAAAGGAGGCGTTTGTGGAACGAAATCTATTCCAAGCCTTTTGTTTCAAAGTCTTATCGGCTATGTGGCGCTACCTTAGATCGTTGGACTGGGAGTATGCAATATCGTGTTCTTTATATGCTTCGTCCAATTGGTTAATCACCGCGAGCTAATCGTTCTTGTAACCGGGTGCCTGGTCCACAGTATCTGTACCCAGGTATATGCAACTCCACGGGTAATTTATTTATTAAGGTATTAATTAATCCTGAACCTTTTCTCTTACTGTTACACCGGAAGCTATACTTCATACCAGACTGACTGACACTCCACTACTAAACTAGTTTTATGCATATGACGCGTATATATATATATATATATATATATATATATATATATATATATATATTAACAGCTTCCAAACACTAGTTCAGTACTACGATGGGTGAATTCGTTTCATTCCACAAGATACAGAATTACCTATCAAAAATTATGACACTACTTCGAACAAGCAATGCTACTCTAAACATAGCGTTGTACTAAAAGGGGGATGTAAACGAGGCATAATCGTCAGTTCCCCCAGTTGCGGAAAAACAAATCGTTATGATTACCTTATTAGAACATCCAAATGGTTTACGATTCGAAAATATATGTATATTCTGCAAATCATTATACCAACCGAAATACCAATACCTAAATGTATATGATGATCACGTTAATGTCGATGTCATTTGATAGATTTAAAAACTTGTGTTTCTGTTGCTGGCGTGACAAATTCGGATTACTTGTGATTGATAAAGAAAGTGACGTTAATGCAGGTCGTTACCGTAAAATATGTGACTGTTTCATTGCATTATAAATATTGCAGTAGTACTGTATCCATGCAGTTGTAATGGAGGAGCGCTTAGTACAAGACATTTTACGTGCTTGTAAGAGTGTGCGACAAAAATATGCTAATTTGAAAGAAGACATTGCACTTACTGAACGTGCAATGGAAGCACACAACCATTAACACAATTTATTACTAAACAAGATGGTTCTCGCATCAAAGCTGAACCCCGTACACCAGAAGTAGGAAAAACTGAACCTATTGCACAGGTAAATGAAATTCATTCGCCTAAAGTCGTTGGATTTCGTAAGGCGCCGCGTACTCTTGTTCCTGACACCATACCACGACCTATACAGGAAAGTGTGATTGCTGATACCACTGACGAAGAGGTGGAAATTCCTACTTTACAACAATTAAAAGCAGAACTGTTAGCTACTGGATCGCAACCCGCCTTTGAAGAGTATCTTATTCAGTATGAAGGATTAGCGAAGTACTATGTCGAAGGTATATTTACAGATACCGAAGATGAATATGACTTGACATATAGTGTACATTTTGTTCCGGAAGCAGAGAAATTTTTTATTGGCGATGCTGAAGTAGACTTTGTGGGAGAAAATTTTCGTATCGCTCTTCCTGATGGAGCATCCTTAGACTATGAGGGAACACCGGGATTATATGAACTACTCTTTAAAAAAATGCCTACGGGATTCAACAAACTTGATCTACAGCAATACAATGACATTTTGCGTCGTACAAATGCTGCCCGACGTAATTATAACCCTAATGACCAAATTAGAGGAAATAATAGTAAGAATTACACTGAGATCATTAGAGCATTACTTCAACCTAGAAAACGTTCTGCTACTTCATCACTTGCACCTCCAGTCACCAGGTCTCGAACAACTTCTATGTCCAAAAGAGGAGGCGGAATGCAACTGTTGCGTTACAATAATAAATCTATTGAGTTTGTACCTTGGAATAATCCGAATAAGTTAGTAGATTGGTTAAGGGAATTATTAGGATCAATGTCAGCAGGAAATACAAGCAATCACAACGAAATAATATATATATATATATATATATATATATATATATATAATTTACGAATTACGTAACGCAAAAGTAATAAAGTAACATCTCTTGTTACTATACTCATTTCATTTCATTGTTACAACGACTATCGCTAAAGATAGTACTGCATGTCATCAGTAATGCCAATAGATAAATTTGGTGGACACCATCATCAAATGAGAATAGATAAATTTGTTAAACATATTACTCAGCATCACAGTGATGCCACGCACAGTGATGACACGAAACCAGGTGATATGTATTACGAAACTTATTTTACTTTGCAAGGTTTATTGCATAAGAAGACAGTAGATATTCCATTGGGTACAGATGGTAAATATTTGTTTCCTTATACAGAGTGTACAATAACGCATTGTATGTAGTCACCTCACATTCTTCATCTTGAAGTGGATGATCTACTATATACGACGCCGCTGTATCTAATTAATCGAATTCGTAAGGAAGCTGTGATTCAACCTATAATACCAGAAGGTGTCAAATTTACGAAAGAACAATCATTTATCATAGAGATTCTACTGAAATCCAAAGCGAAAAATCAGTAAAGCTGATTTTGTTGAAGAACTGCACAAACCAGCAAGACAAAATTTTCCGCGGCGTTGTGTAGTACTCAAAGGGTTAAATGATCTATTTCAAGCCGATTTAGTGGAAAAGATCCCATATGTTCGAGTGAATAAAGGATTTCGATACATTTTAGTGATAATAAATGCTTTCTCTAAATAGGTCTGGGCATTCCCCATCACACACAAGAATGGTAAACTAGTCGCAGATGTAATGGATAAACTTCTGTCTGGTTTGCAAAAAAACGCCTACACATATACAAACTGATATGGGAACAGAATTTTATAATGCAAAATTTAAAAAAGTGAAGAAACATTTCCATATCAATCATTATAGTAGTTATTCCACTTTGAAAAGTAGTATAGTGGAACGTGTAAGTTGCACTCTTAAAGCAATAATGTGGAAAACATTCAGTATGCAAGGATCTTACAAGTGGTTGGCAATATTACCTCTTATTGTTGTCGATTATAATTCTAGAAAGCATAGAACAATAGGGATACAAACCGGTAGATGTAACGGAAAATAATGTTGCAGATATTTTGGACCAATTAAAATGTCATAAAGTTCTTGATACTAAGACACATAAATTTCGAGTGGGGGATTATGTGCGTATTAGCAAATATAGAAGCATATTCTCTAAGGGTTACACATCTAATTGGAGTTACGAAGTCTTTTAAATATCGACAGTAAAACGTTCAAGCCCAATCACCTACACTTTACGCGATAGTCGTGACGAAGAGATTCAAGGCCGGTTCTATGAGCCGGAACTTCAAAGTGTTAAATATCCTGACATTCACCTAGTTGAACGTGTAATCCTACGTCAAGGGAATAAATCTCTCGTTAAGTGGCTGGGTTTTGATAATTTTCACAATTCCTGAATTTCCAACAAAGACATTATGTAATACGTTGTGTACGCTTACTTCTATATGTTGTACTATTATTATGCAATAAATAATTTTTTTTATTTATGTTAACATATACATATAACACTACATACTACTAAAGCGTTTGACAAACACACTGACGGTGCTGATTTTCGAGGATTGGTGAGATTATAGTATCACAGTCTTCTATTCTTTTTTAAATCGGGTAGAATCTCTAGCTAATCGTTCCCTTCACTTGGCGAGTCGTCATCCAATGACTCATAATTTGGTAAATATCGTTCTATTTCGTGTACAAATTGCTCCAAAGATATTTGTTTAAAGTCTTCTATTAATCGATTCATACAACAAATGCACATTACACCATCATCATGCGTTTGCAACTATTTCTCACAAAGACGTATACCTCCCCCATACTTGTTAACTAAATTATCTAAATAGTCATCACTAAACCTACCCATCCCATACACTTTTTCATGTTCAGCATCAAATTCTAATGATTGCAATTGACATATTGGTCTTTGCACTGCCTAACACAGTCCACAGCTTTTCCATAAAACAAACTATATTGAGATCGAATATATCATGCAATGGTACTATTAACCTGTCTATGTCAAGCTCGGACATTTCCGCTGCTGCAGTTATTATTTTATTATAAAATAATGAAAAGTTCATAGTAGGTATTAGATCCAATCGATAACTTATTATCTTAAGAAGTCTCTATAACTGTTCTATAGACTCCCATCCTAAATAGATTTCTGATTCTTCACAGTCATAGATGCGAATAACTTTCTTCTTGTTAATAGTTTCATACGATACAGTTTTCGAGCCCATCTTTGTAGGTAGCCATGGTCTTTCAGGTGTGCAGACATAATTTGTAATTATTCCCTGATTGTTCATAAGTAAATGCCATTCCTTCTTATCAAACGTCACTACACTACTCTTAGATCCACCAAGTTTCACGACTGCTTCAAAATTGAATCGAGGTGACAGGCCGACACTAACATACATCGACTTACTTTTGTTTATGAAATAATGCACATTATTAATTAAAATGTCAGGACACTTGAATTTATAATACTGGCAATCTTCGCCTTTTTTTCTACCGCTTGACGTAAGATGTTCTCCATTATGTACGATACTTGCTTCACATGCACTCCCTCTATATAATATATATATATATATATATATATATATATATATATATATATATATATATATATATGTATATCCCACCTTCCCTCTTTTTTACCTACAGGGTCAGTGATATGACCTCGACATTATTCACACGTATTACTACAACGACCTCACAAGCTCCACTGTTCCAAGGCTACCTGTCAATACTGGAGGATCCACTGCTTGAAGGTTTTCTGTCAATAATTTGGTCAAGGTTAGCTCTCCTTCTTCAATACAAAACCGAGGTCACCTCCTTCTTAGACAAAGTTACCTACGCCTCCACAAGGTCCTTTGTGGTTTAAAAAGGAGGGATAACACGTACACTATTGTACAGTTTCCACGTTATTCAGTATGTCAGCTACCCCTGTTCAAGACGATTGGAATACGGCTGAGGTCTACCAACCATTATCACTACTTAATCTTAGTGCGCGATGAGTATGTAAACTGATACCTAACTGGGTAAAATTTGAAAAAAAGAATTACTACCACCTGCTACAACAACAGTGCTTCGAAAGCAATATGAAGATGTAAAGTGGGATTCGGCATGGTTTAACACCTTGGGCAAGCGAATTTACGAACACGTCTCGGGAAGTAGTTTGAAATATTACTCTCACATAATCGCCCTGTATATTCGCTACCATCAGGTTGGTGGTATGCATTTATGCCATGCATGCTACTCCACGTTACAACCACGAGATTACCGCGTGGTTGACCACCACACCCATATGGAGCGATGGGCAATTTTTTACCACATATCACATGATGAATACTGATGCTCATCATGTAGAGCACCCCTAAGCACGTTATATGGTGTATATGACGATGACTCGTGTTACCTGTGTGACGAAGTCTGTTATGTGGACTATTAATATTTTTTGCTATGAATTGTATGTAATAAATTCTTTTATGTCATTTGATTACTTTCTTCAGCAGTTAAAACATGTGCGACGTGTCACCAAACTTTTATTATCCTCAGTATTACAATTGTTTCGATAAACGCTTACTAACGTATCGAACATGGTCTGGAGTTCACTCGCCTTCATCACTTGCTACGGCAGGGTTGATTTCCACGCCTGCAGACGACACGGTTGAACGCTTCCTGTGTGGGGTTAGAATAAATCGATCGCAGCCATCTGACAATCCGTTACAGGAGCATCTCCGATGGGCACCACACTGCACGTATGCTCAGTTACTTGCACCACGTCCACGCAGATGTAATGAAAACGAAGTGGAAAGAACCTTTTGCACTTGTACTAAATCCAAATTTTGTTTTTTATTGGTTTCTAGAGTGTGTATCAGCTAAGCGTAAAGTAAGGTGAATAGATTTGATACACAGGTAGCGTTAAGTGCGTGGTCATCACAAATGACCTTGGTTATGTATGAGATGACTGGCCTTGGTATTGTGTAAGCTTGTGGGATCTCGAGGAAGTAGGGCATATGAGTGGCCTTCCTGGTGTGTGACCTTGGTAAAGTAGGCCGCTGTTGTATAACCTTGGGCGTGTGGGGCTTAGTGAAAGTAGGTCAGACACTGCAATGGTGCGACCTTGGTCAGGTGGTAGCCTTGATATACTGGTAACCTTAGAATTGTGGTGTATTTCAAAAGTCTCCAAACTTTCCTACTGTGAACAATAAACAAAAAACATAACCTATAACTTTCCTTATTCCTTAAAGTCACTTCTTAAGGTTTTTTATTTTGTGTGAAAAGACTCAAAATGAGTGTATACTGTTTTCACTGTAATAACATTTTTTTGAATCAAAGCAATCTTAATAAACATACACGGATGGTGCATAAAATTAACGATGTAATTGCAATAGAATATGAAGGAGATGTAGGTTTATTTAAGTGCATGGAGGGGTGCAATGTGTCCTTTAAATTTAACATGGACCTACGAAAACATCTGCAAGAGAAACATCAATTTCAGATGGAAGTAGAGGAAAAAACGTTTGCTACATACAATGGTATGCACCCACACCCAATCGACGAGATCTTAATCATGTCAGAGTTTTTGTTAATTTCGTTACAGATTTTGAGATGTGGCTGAAAGTGGAAGAGAAAAATAATAATGTACGATTTGTGAAGTCCACAGATAGAAAGCAATGTGAAAACATCAAAAAAGTGAAAATATGTTTTGACTGTGTCAGATCTGGTAACATATTGTTGCTTAAATGATATTACAAGGGCGACTTAAATTATTTATTTTAGGAAAAGTGGGAATTACACCTGCTGATAGAAGAAAGAAAAATACTAAAAGTCCAAGTAAAATAAATCAATCTTGCACTGGGCAGATAATCATTACAAAAAAACTGAATTCTGAAACCTGTCCAATGAAATATTTTAAAACCCATTATGGCCATGGACATGACATACAACATTTAAGGCTTTTCGTATCTAATAAGGAGGGCAATGCCTCAAAATTGATAATCAGGTGTTTCAGATGGACAGTTAATTTTTTTTTTTAATTAGTCCTTTACGTTAAAAGTTTAATTATTGATTTGCAGTATTATTGATCTTGTACGTGACATTACAGAAGATCTGAAGCGGGATGACTTACTAACAAAAAAGAAGATATAAAGAATATTAAACATTCTTATAGCATACACCTTAAAGATGGGTATCGAAATAAAAATGATGCTTGTAGTGTTGCTCTACGAGTGGAGGAATGAGCCAATTGTTAAATTAAGTAATTCTGAAAAATTTAAAATTTACTAAAGTGACGACACATTTTTTTTAAGTAATGTTTTTATTCAAAACTTTGTATGGAATTTATAATAAAGAAAATGTAGATTACGTATGAATTTAAACTTTAATAGGTAGTCACAAATAATTAAATATAAAACAAAGCGTAAATCATTAATACAAGTGATCATTTTTTGGATCATTAGAAACTAATGGTGATGTTGTTAATAACTCTTTTGTCTTGGCTTAACTGTAACTTGGTTTTAAATTGCACAACGACTTTTTTTGCTTCTTTTTTGTAGTAAAAAAAGGTTTTTTAATTTTTATGTTTGCAGGCTCCAATTTTAAATCCTCCAGCGTTTCTTGGGCTTCCATACTTGCTTTCATGGAAAATGTAGCCAAAGATAAACTTTCATTTTCCATAGAAGCAATTAAAGCCATTGTTTTTAAATTTTGTAGAATAAGCTGCAGGTTTTCAACTCCATGATTACAGATTTAGTGTTTTCGATAATCTGTAGTGCAGTAGATTCAATTTCCTGTTGAAGAGTCTGTGGTGAGTGCTTCCTTTTTAAACCTATATTCTCCACAAGACAATTCACTTCGTTGAACTTCATATGATGGTCAATGTTGGTACTGATAAAGTCTGGAATCACATTCAGAGAAACGTAGTGAATATGTTGACAAATGGTATTTCTAATCGTATGATCCAGGCAGGTACATTCAAACATATGAATGCAAATTTTGCAAAATTTTCAAGCAAGTTCGCAACAAACTGAGTTGCCCTTTTTCGTCACCAAATTTTCACTCTTATCACTAATCAACAAATAACTATCTGCAGTACATATTGAATTTTAGTGTTATTGCACTTCTGTGTCTTGTGTAAATAATTTTGGTACGTTCTGTTACTGTCCCCTTTGTCAATTTAATAATTCTCTCGATAATTTTGTCCTGCACAAATTTTCTAGGGCATTTAAACTTTTATCGTCTTTTTATTTTTTTACCATCAAGGTATACATATTTTATAATTTTATGCATACTTTCAAGATGCATATTCATATTTATGCCAGCCTTCTTTCTGTAACAATAGGCCCATTTCATCGTATTACCAGCATAATGTGAAGTAATATAATTAAACATCTCTAAAGTCTCAGGCTTACTATCTAAAATTTCTAAAAATTTATTAAATATGCTCTCAAATTCTTATTCCTCTAAAATAGTTTGTAAGTATTTCAATGTCTTGTATACCCACTTTCTTGTGTCTGTATCCTGGACCTTGTTCAAATTTTTCTGCCAGGCTCTATCAACGTACCATGCACAAAATAGTTCCTTTTCAATAGGGCCTATAATTACTGGCCAAGCGTTACAAAACACATTCATCATATCTGACATACATACTTTTGGGTTTATTGTTCCCACAACCTTCCTAACTTCCCTAAAAAAGACCTCATTTACATATGTATCTTTGCGATTGGTAAACATAAATGCCACTGGAAACCCCTGACCAAATTCGTCAAGTGAAAGTATAGTAGTGAGTTCAAAATTGTAAGGATTAAGGCCGTGTGTATTATCAAGGCAAATAATTTTATTTCCAAACTTCTTCAGCAGCTCTCCTTTGAATGTGGTTCATAAGTATAATACAAAAGTCTTCCTTTTTTAAGTCATACGCTGACATTAGTTCATCTTGTCTTTTAAAAAATAAAATTGGGTTGTGTTCACTCTGTTCCCATTCCTCCACTTGTAGAGCAACACTAGAAGCATCATTTTTATTTCGATACCCATCTTTAAGGTGTATGTTATAGGAATGTTTAATATTCTTTATATCTTCTTTTGTTGGCAAGTCATCCCGCTTCAGATCTTCTGTAATGTTGTCACATACAAGATCAATAATATTGCAAATCAATAATTAAACTTTTAATGTAAAGGACTAATTAAAAAAAATACTAACTGTCCATCTGAAACACCCATTATCAATTTTGAGGCAATGCCCTCCTTATTAGATTTTGAAAGCCTTAAATGTTGTATGTCATGTCCATGGCCATAATGGGTTTTAAAATATTTCATTAAACAGGTTTCAGAATTCGGTTTTTTTGTAACGATAATCTGCCCAGTGCAAGATTGATTTATTTTGCATGTGCCTTTACTCCTAGTACTTTTCTTTCTTCTATCATTAGGTGTAATTCTCACTTTTCCTAAAATAAATGATTTAAAGTCGCCCTTGTAATATCATTTATGCAAAAATATGTTACCAGATCTGACATAGTCAAAATATATTTTCACTTTTTTTATGTTTTCACGTTGCTTTCTACCTGTGGACTTCACATATTGTATATCATTATTTTTCTCTTCCACTTTCAGCAATATCTCAAAATCTGTAATGAAATTAACAAAAATCTGACATGATTAAGATCTGGTCTATTGGGTGTGGGTGCATACCATTGTACGTAGCAAACGTTTTTCCTCTACTTCCATCTGAAATTGATGTTTCTCTTGCAAATGTTTTCCTAGGTCCATATTGAATTTAAAGGACACATTGCACCCCTCCATGCATTTAAATAAACCTACATCTTCATATTCTATTGCACTTACATCGTTAATTTTATAAACCACACGTGTATGTTTATTAAAATTGCTTTGATTAAAAAATCTTATTACAGTGAAAACAGTATACACTCATTTGAGTCTTTTCACACAAATTAAAACCTTAAGAACTGACTTTAAGGAATAAGGAAAGTTATAGGTTATGTTTTTTGTTTATTGTTGACAAATAACATGAAGTTAAAGTCAGTTGCGCTAGTGCGCATGCGTGACTCGTGTTTCTGATGTGTTGGGAGTCAACATGTGAAAATTTGCTGAACGGTACGTTTAGTACAGATGTCCCGATCGCTAGTGGTGAATTAAAAAAATTATCTGTATTAATTGATTAATGCTAACATAATGCGCTTATGTGTTTTGATTCTGTTACAGTATACAATAGAGAGTTATTGGGCGTGAAACATTCGACAGTCAGTACTACTGCCGGCGTTATTTTGGAGGTGCACATTGCGGAATTTAAATAGTGCCGTCCTTAATAAAATACTACCTGCCACTATTTGTGATCAAATACTGGTAGGCAGTATTTGGTTATTATTTAATTTTCTCTCTTTTTTAGGTTATATGTTTCTCATTACAGGTAAACAACTAATTTCAAACTTCCAAAGTTTTGAGTAGTTTTAGTTTAATAATTGTATTTTATTTCAGATTATGATTATAACTAATAAAAATATTAATATGTAGGCACTTTATTATGGTTTTTATTTACTTTGCAGTGTTTATCAAAATAAAAAAAAAAATACAAAAAACAAAAAGCAAAAAAGCAAATAAATAAACAAATAAACAATAACTATCTATAAGTTTTGATCGAAATTGAATGAAATACGGTTTGTTTTCGCAAATAAATAAAACGCATTTTAGTAGTTAAATGAAAGAAAGGTCAAGTCGTTAGGAAAACTCAGTTTCTATAAAATTTAAATCCCACAGTAAATGAAATTAAGTCAATAAATAAGCAATTCAGTTTTAATAGCAAATTAAACATACTAAATTGAATGATCCTCATAGTTTTAATTTAAATAATTAGTATCCTCACTTCTTTGCAATATTCATTTAAATAAGAAATGTAGTTATTTAAGGAAAATTTAGTTTACTAAAAGTCCACATTATCGATTGAAGTACAATACCGTCTTTTATTCTCAAATAATAAAACAAGAAACCAGGTAAAGGCAAAGGAAAGCAGGTAGCGCGTCACCAGCAATTGTAAATTGAAAATCTTAATAATAATATTTAAAATAGTAAATTGCATATTACATGAATCGAGTAAACGGAATAGAGTTGCATAGTTTCAAGTTAAATAATTAACATCTTCACCTCCTTTGCAATATTCGTTTAATAAATAAGAAATTTAAAGAAGTTACTCTAAAAGTTTACTTTTTCGATTGAATTCAATACCTTCAATTTACTTTCAAAACAATAAAACAAGAAAGCAGGTAAATTGTAAATTTGTTTTGTAATAAAAATTTAAACATAAAAGCTTATTGTACTTGTAAGTTAAATAAGTAGCTTTATTTCGGTGCTTTCAGTTAAATACATGTTAATAAATGTTAAATGACAACTTCTAAATCAATCAAATAAGGGTAAGCGTTTGAACAGGTTTTATACCCAGCGGTTTGAATTAATAATAAACGAAGATAATGATAATCTAACCAGTAAAAGGCTCTTTAGTTGAAATAGGCGCGAAATAACATTTAAGATCGCTACAGTATGTACGAAAAGACGGCTCTATTAAACCCATGTGATTGTTAAAACTATAACTTAAAAAGTATAAAGCAAAAGTAAACCTTTTCTCTAAGGAGTGGACCCGAACAGGTATACATTGTTGCAATAACGATGAATTCATAGAGAACTAATAAAATATTTATTTAAGTAACACGGCTCGCGACAATAAAACTGATTTGATAAATAAATATTAAATGACAGTGAAATAACTATAACTCGAAAAGCTACAAAAAAAAATAAAAATAAATAAATAAATAAATAAATAAAAAAAAAAAATAAAATAAATAAATAAATAATAATTGAATAATTTGGTCGCTAATAAATACCAGCAAGTCCGGTGAGGGGCGGAACCAGGAATCGAGTATAGAGCAGTATGGTAGAAACGCGTGATGTGATCGAAGGGCAGGTAAGAAAGAAAGAAAAAAAAATGTATATGTATATTTTGAGATTCATACAGTAAGTATACGATCTATTATTTATATCTAGCTTTTATGTCGTGACAGTAGACATAACTGTCCGGTAGTAGGACGATACCGTTAGTAGGGAATGCTACATCGTCCGGGGCACGATTTGGCCAGTAACCGGTCTGCTCGCTATGATATTACTCAAGAAAACAATACAATTGCCTCGGATCGACCTGGCTACAAGGGGCGGTCAAGGTCGAAACAGACAGGCCCCGTTTCTGACGACTGTGCAAGGAATGAATGGCGAGTCGGTACGTGGAATGTTAGAGGTATGCATGGTAAAGAATTTGAAATTGCGAATGTAATGTACGAAAGACACCTTGATATTCTGTGTGTATCGGAGACAAAGTGCAAAGGAAAGGATGCTGTGGAGATGGAGGATAGCAGCCTGGCACTATGGTCCGGAGTTGAGACGGAAGTGCATGGTGCAAAAGGAGTTGGGGTGATCATAAGTGAAAGAGCGAAAAGATGTGTTAAACAGTACGAATTGGTCGGGATAATATGGGTTAGAATGAAAGTGGAGTTTCGAAGAATTTTTCTTATTGCATGCTATGCACCGGTGAATGGAGAAAGAGACCAGGAGCGTGAGAACTTCTGGAATGAAGTAGAGAACGTGTTGAACGTATGTAAGCCAAACGAAAGAGTGATTATATTGGGGATATGAACGGATGGGTGGGTGTACAGAGAGAACATAGTGAACGCGTTCTAGGAAAGTTCGGAGACCAAAGAACCAATGAGAACGGTGAACACCTGCTGAACATCTGTGTGAGAGAAGCCTGTTTGTATCCAATACGTGGTTTAAACATAAAATGTGCATATGTATACATGGCAAAGAGGTGAATCTAAAAGTATGATAGACTTGATAGTGTATGATGAACGGCTTAGAAACCTGGTGAAAGACACAAAAGTAATGCGCGGAGCGGAGTGTGGATCGGACCACTTTTGGTGTATCGAGAGTGTGTTTAGGGCAAAAGTGGGTGTGAGAAGGAAAGCAAACGTAGTGCGAACGTCCAGAATTAGGGTTGACAAACTAGTGGATAATGGTGCGAGAATGAAATACGTAGATGCTGTGAATAAAGAGTTGAATGTGAATGAAACAGAGTGGAACGAACAAATAAAAGACACTGACGTTGAAAGTGCATGGATAAGCTTGAAAAACTCTGTTGTTAATTGTGCCGTGCGAATATGTGGAAGAGTGATTGTAGGTAGACAGAAAAAATGTGCTTGGTGGAATGAGTCGGTAAAAAAGGCAGTAAGTAAGAAAAAGATGCGTACATGGCAATGATTGCTGCAAAAATGAGACTGAGAAGAAACGATTGTATGAGGTGTACAGATTAAGAAACAAAGAAGCGAAGGAGGCAGTGAGAATAAGTAAAGAGGAAGTGATGGCTGTAGAAGGAGAGAAAATGCAGAATGATTTTGAGGGAAACAAAAAACTCTTCTGGAAATGGGTCAAAATACAAAACGTGGCCCAAAACAGAACGCTGCAGGAGTGATGAATGATAGAAACGAAATAGTATGGGACGATTGTGAAGTGAGGAAATGCTGGCAAGAATATTTCGGAAAGCTGTACAGTAGTGAGGAAAAACTGAAGGGTTAAATAAGGAGAATATAGAAGAAATGATGAATGAAACTGAGAAGGATATTGGAATAAATGAGGTAGAAAACGGTAGGAAGGTTGAAAAACGGCAAGGGAGCAGGCGTAGATGAAATCACTGGTGAAATGCTCAAGTATGGTGGTGCAAAGCTTATACGAAGATTGGTGAATTATTCAATGTATGCCTTTGTGGAAAAGTGCCGAGTGATTGGAAGAGCGCGATCATTGTACCATTGTATAAGGTAAGGGGAACAAGAGTGATTGTAAGAACTACAGAGGAATAAGCTTGCTCAGCGTACCTGGTAAAGTTTTGGAAGAATACTGATTGATAGAGTACGAGAAACTACACAACTAAGATGTGGGATGTGCAAGGTGGCTTCATGCCAGGGAGAGGATGTGTCGATCAGATGGTTGCCTCCAGCAGGTGATCGAAAAGTGTTTAAAGGTAAAAAGGAAGTTGTACTGTGCGTTTGTAGATCTGGAGAAAGCATATGACAGAGTGAATAAGAGAAGGTTGGGAAATATTAAATGAATATGGCGTAAATAAAGGTCTAATAAATGGAATAAGGGCAGTATACAACGGTAGTCGGGCATGTGTTAGGGTGAGAGGAGGTGTGAGTGAATACTTTAATATTGAGCAAGGGTGGCGGCTGTGTGATGTCACCGTGGTTGTTCAATATATACATGGATAAATGTCTTAGACAAGCATGTAAATACAAATGGTGTAATGGTTGGTGACGTAAATGTAACTCCTGGTGTATGCAGATGACACAGTCTTATTAAGTGACAGTGCGGATGAGCTGCAAACCGCTCTGAGGAAGTTTGATACAGTCTGTGAGAGCATGGACCTAAAGGTAAACGTGAACAAAACTAAGATTGTGGTGTTCAATCGGGAAGGTGGAAAGGAGAGTAGAGTATTTACTCTGCAAGATGAAATTGTGGAGCAAGTGGACGAGCTGGTATATCTCGGTAGAATGTTTACTGCAGATGGTACAATTGAGAGCGAGATTGGACGAAGGGTCAATGCTGGAAGGAAAGTGATTGGAAGTATGTGGACGATAATGAGAAATGAAAGCTGCGAAACGAGCAATCTATAATGGCGTATTCGTCCCGTCAGTACTGTATGGAAGTGAGACATGGGTATGTCAAAAAAAGCACGAAAGAAAAATAAATGCCGTGGGTATGAGATTTCTGAGAAGCGCATGTGGTAAAACGAGAAGGGACAAGATAAAAATGAATGCATAATGAGGAGTGTGGTGAGGAAAAGAGATGATGGATAGATATAAAAGTTGTACATTACGTTGGTTTGGTCACATTGAGAGAATGAACAACGCTTGGGAAATATTAAATGAATATGGCGTAAATAAAGGTCTAATAAATGACGTTTCCTCTACTTCCATCTGAAATTGATGTTTCTCTTGCAAATGTTTTCCTAGGTCCATATTGAATTTAAAGGACACATTGCACCCCTCCATGCATTTAAATAAACCTACATCTTCATATTCTATTGCACTTACATCGTTAATTTTATGCACCACACGTGTATGTTTATTAAAATTGCTTTGATTAAAAAAAATCTTATTACAGTGAAAACAGTATACACTCATTTTGAGTCTTTTCACACAAAACTAAAAACCTTAAGAACTGACTTTAAGGAATAAGGAAAGTTATAGGTTATGTTTTTTGTTTATTGTTGACAAATAACATGAAGTTGAAGTCAGTTGCGCTAGTGCGCATGCGTGACTCGTGTTTCTGATGTGTTGGGAGTCAACATGTGAAAATTTGTTGAACGGTACGTTTAGTACAGATGTCCCGATCGCTAGTGGTGAATTAAAAAAATTATCTGTATTAATTGATTAATGCTAACATAATGCGCTTATGTGTTTTGATTCTGTTACAGTATACAATAGAGAGTTATTGGGCGTGAAACATTCGACAGTCAGTACCACTGCCGGCGTTATTTTGGAGGTGCGCATTGCGGAATTTAAATAGTGCCGTCCTTAATAAAATACTACCTGCCACTATTTGTGATCAAATACTGGTAGGCAGTATTTGGTTATTATTTAATTTTCTCTCTTTTTTAGGTTATATGTTTCTCATTACAGGTAAACAACTCATTTCAAACTTCCAAAGTTTTGAGTAGTTTTAGTTTAATAATTGTATTTTATTTCAGATTATGATTATAACTAATAAAAATATTAATATGTAGCACTTTATTATGGTTTTTATTTACTTTGCAGTGTTTATCAAAATATAAAAAAAAAAATATAAAAAACATTTCGTTTACGAAAATAAATTTTAACTGCTATTAATATTATGGTAATCCAAAGTACTCATTTAGTGTCGGTGGAGCAGTTTGAAAATAGGTTGCAGTTTGGTTCCCATAGAGGCACGTGTGACAGTTAGCAAAACAGCAACTTTGTACATTGCATCTAAGTCCTGTAAAAGCAATTTTTGTTTTTTCCTGAAATCAACAAAGGCAAATTGGCTAACAACTTTTTGAAAACCCCATTCCACCGACACTCGTAACCTCTTCATTGACCGGTGAAACTCCAGTTGATGCGGGAGTAAGTCTTCTGCTCTTCCAGCGAATGGAATTAGTGGCAACTCCATTAAGCCATAAGCCTTCTCAACAATATGCACATTGCTGTAGTATTTTTAAAAAATAATAAAATTTTCAGATATCTTTGTTTTTAATACAATATTCATATCAGACATGTTATTTTGTGTTTTTGCGACAATTTCGTCTGGGATCTGCAAAATTTCGATTAGCCTTATGATACCGGCTCTTTCAAATCGAAAATTTTCTTTAATCTTCTCATCTGCCAAATTATATAGATTAAATGGTTCCTGCCAGTATTGTATATTGTCTCGGTCAATGAGTACATTATCTAAAACAATATATGTAAGCTCCTCATCATTTGCACCTCCTAGGATAGCAGCCTCTAAAAGTTCTTCCATTTTTATCCACAGTTTTATTCACAGTACAAACAGAAACATGGACAAAAACTGAAAGAAGTATGAAAGAGAAATACTTATAACTCGGCCAAGATTTGTTAGGTTATATTTACAACAAAGTAAAGACAAGCCGCAAGTGGCAAGTGCGCCGACGCGCCGCTACGGCAATAATGACAGAAAAATAAGATTCCCAATAACTATTTTTTTTCGTGTCATAAGAACGTCAAGCACTATTAAAATAGTGGCGTCATAAATACTGACTATAATTTCCAATAACTCTCTATGCATACTGTGGTTCTATTGCAAAAAAGGGATAATTTTATTAAATATCAACTTATAAGAGTATTAATAAAATTGCATTATTAAACTTGCGGCGACTAAGGTAAAAATATTTTTCCGTACAAGAAAAGAGGTTCTCATTTCCGTTTTCAGTTGTATGTGTCATTACCTAACGGAACCGATACAAATACGTACCATTTTTAATTTTTTACTGTTTATTTGAGTAAAACAGTGACAGTTAAGAGGGAGGTTATTTTATCACGTTGACACTATACAGTGCCGCTGGATACCTTGTTGCGAGTATTAGAAAAAGCTACCCAACTACCGTGTGCCAATATTGTATACCTTCACTAGGCTCTTCAATGAGAGTCTGGCCAAAGCCGCCATGTTATATCACAATCAAACGCGGGAAATTTAATTTTAAATATTGGTTTATGTGGTGACGCCCATTTTATTTTGATATCTTGATTTTTTTTCACAAGGTTATGGACTTTTCTAAATAAAACTATTGTATTTAACCTCCGTTAAATGCAATAGTTTTATTTAGAAAAGTCCTTAACCTTTAATTTTAAATTTACACACGAATTCACTACGATGCAAATTAAAAAACCAAATGTAGATTGGGAAATTTGTTAAAAGGATAACAAAAGGACAAAAAATTGACCTTTTTCATAATTATTTTATTATGGAATACGTTGCGGTGCTTTTGCTAGCATAAGACATTTTCCGTATTTTATTTTTCCTACAAAAAATGTTTAAGCGGAACCTAACAATGTTCATTAATTTTTTCCTTAAATTGTGACAGCTTAAAATATGACTGCCTTTGATGGAAGAATATTTCAGTTGCAAAAATGAAATGGGATCTTTAATTTGTTTTATGATATTTTGAAGTTTCCGAAAAACATCTTCCATTGATAAAATAAATTCAAAAGTGTTCTTATTGGGACGTGTTAAAATAACCTCACTCTTAACTGTCACTGTTTTATTGAAATAAACAGTAAAAAATTAAAAATGGTACGTATTTGTATCGTTTCAGTTAGGTAATGACACATACAACTGAAAATGCAAATGAAAACCTCCTTTTTTGTACGGAAAAATATTTTTGCCTTAGTCGACGCGGTAAAAATTTAAATTGTAGTACAAAACGGCGGCACCAATCAAAACTTGGCAACGCCGTGGCCTGACTCTTACTTGAGGGTCTCTAATGCGAAATTCCATGCCCTGCCATCTACTGACTAAAGAACGTACTTATCGTATTCACACAAATGACGAATTCTCATGCGAATTCTAGAAATCTTGAACTTAAAATTGTTCCCGAATAGTGCCAAATAAAATGAACGTTACAATTCAGATATTTTTTTATTGGAATTTTTAAAAAATATACTTCTGTCGTAAATAAGCGAGGCAAATTTGCTTAAGGGGAGCGAGAGAGCAAAATAATGTTAAAATGGGGTAGAAATACCCGTTCAGGGTAGCTGTGGTAACACTGCTTTTGAATAACAATTGAATTTTTTGCAACGATAGTAACGCATTTAGAACCTCGTAAACAGTGAAAAATCTAACGATTATTGAAAAGCTTTTAAGCAACATCTGGTTATCCAACTTTAGCTTTCGAAGAAGCGGCGTTAATTAAATCTGGATTTAATTTGTACGAGTTTAAAAACAGCATTGTTGACGATTCCAAGATAGACATCGTACTTTATTTTTATATATTTATAGGTAATCGATGTGTGTTCATATGCTTGAGATACTAAATATCGCGCGGTTGTAGATAAACATATTAATTACTTTGTGATTAAAAATAAATTTTCGCAGTTGTAACACAATGAGAGAAATGATCTTTTATTTTTCACAATTCCAAAATAGTTATTTACCTATCTAGTTCAGAAAGTTAATTTTCCCGCATGAGCACTTTGTGTGCTGCACGACCACAGGGAGTCTTGCATTAGGTACTAGTGCGGGAAATTATTTTTCGAAAGAGTTAGGTACAACATTTTTTGTAACGAATAACGTTAAAAAGTCAAAAATATATAAATAACGTTATTTAGTTTTTTTAATGATGGGTTGGTAACGCGACAAATCTGCGACTACCAACTAGATTCTTAAAACTGAAATTAATACTGTCATCGTTCTTAAATTTTGTTAAAATGAGCGACAGCGAAGAAAGCTTTTGCACAAGGACTGCAGTAATTGCACTGTAAATATGCGAATTTTTAACAATTGCACTTTTTCTTCCACTTCTGAAAAATGATTTGATTAGTAAAGTTCACATTTACATACTTAAAACTAAGGTAAATTTACATTTCTGTACAATCTTTGCAATTATTTCCAATAATAAATCTTCACTTGCGGAAATTAGAAAACACCGGGGTGCGGGTACATCGTGTTTCCATGCATCGGGGATAAGTGGAAACAATATTTTCTCTGGAACTAACTGAGAAACAATTACTTTCGTGTCTAAAAAGGGCGAGGAATATGGGATTTTCCTTTCTTGTGAGAAAAGTAAAAAACAATGTAACTAGAAGCCCAGACAGTAGCCAGATTTAAAGTCGGGCCATACTTCGGTCCTACCACTGCCCGATTCTAGATAACTAACTTACAAAATTGACAAATTAGTCCTTTTTAGTTAATTTCTACTTCCTAAATATTAATTTAACATTTTTATACTAAAAAACCATTAAACAAGCAGGTACTAACATAAAAAATGAATAACATAGTTGCCAAGTCTACATTACTTACTATATACTTACTGCAAGTTATGTAGCGAACTGCATATGACAATTTTTCTATTTGGGTTGTAGTTTCAGAAAAAAATATGTGTGAAACTCGTTCAATTGACACACTCGCTATGCTCGTGTGTCAAACTTTGGACGCCAGTTGAAAATTAGCATTTTCTTCTCTACTTGTACAAATAATTATTTCCACAGAATGAGTATAAAAACGATGTTCGCTAATACTATATTCTTATCTATCAGAGGGCTGGGGAAATTAACTTAAAAAATACAACACTAAACGTAGTCAATTCTCTGCTTTACTCCACGTTTACAAGGCACATTGGTACGAAATTTGGTCTTGAGGCGTTGTTTGGAAAACAAGTGGGGTTTAGATAAAAATGAGGTTATGCGGTAGGGGAGCCGGGAGAATGGGGACACTCTAAGCACTTCTTGTTATAACTAAGCAATTTGAGTCACAAATACAAAGAGCTCATCATGGCATATCGCCATAATTAATATTTCAACAGTTATGCACAAAAATCACAAATGTATCGCTTTTATTTCCTAACATCTGTGTAGGATTTATGTGCTCAAATTTTTAACACACTGTATCCACCATCCTCCAGATTAGGCATATGTCATTTTCTTGTACACTTTTATCTTCTATTTCGTCATCCTTATTCTCTTTAATGTCCTTATCGTATGAACCTGTTTGACATGTCACAAGTTTATGTTTTTCTGACACTGATTTTTAGGGATGTTTCAATAAAGTGGCACTATTTGAATCTTCGCCGTCAGGGAAAACCTGTCTCCTAAAGTAAATGCGCCATTCTGTAAGGATTGGATAGCCGCCTACACCTGATCTGAATTCCAGGAAGTTTTTTCTTTAAATCGTTGATATTTTCTGGGAATTTTTCTGAAAAAAGAAACATGCCGTATTGGTTCAAAATCCTAAGCGGGGTAATCGTGGCCGGCCACCATTACCCCGGTTTTGATGGCCAATATAACCCAAAAATGCACATTGTTATTTATGAACAATTAAAAAAACAACGATGTTTAATATTTACTTAGTTATTTACACAAACTCTAGCTACCCCTAGGGAACTTTTCCATATAAAAAATAACTGCTGCACTGTGCGTTTATATTTTTTCGGCGGGTTAAACAAAAACACTTCCTTATTGCAGTTTAGCAACTCAACAACTATCGCTCAGAGCTTCGCTCAAGTTACTGATAGACAAATCAGATATATACAAGTTTGGTTGGTCATCAGTAGGTGGCAGTATATGTATAATTCCATTTTATCACAAAGTTTTCACCTGGCTACCGTTAACTTGGTGGCCACCATTCCCCGTCTCTCGGGAATGAAAAGTACATTTTTTTGACATAATTATGCAATCTCCTTTGTAATACGTTCATAATGAAAGGAGGCAACGTTGTAAAAATAATAATAATTTACGTGAGGTAGAGCATAGTAGACCTCTGTTAATAGAAGTATAGATGCTAACTTGAAAGAATGCTCCCACTTTTACAAAAATATGGATAATAAATTTTCAATCTTATTTAATTAATTTTTTTGACTCACATGATCTCGTATTAAGAAATTTTATATAGAAAAGTTATGTGAAGTCGAAATATCGTAAAAAATACAATTACACATTTTCTATTCAGGTATTGAAAAATTTGAACGAACGCTTAAATTCCACCTTAGGAATTTAAGTGTGTGTGCGTGCGTGCGTGCGTGCGTGCGTGCGTGCGTGCGTGTGTGTGGGTGCGTGTGTGTGCGTGCGTGTGTGTGTGTATGTGTGAGTGTATGTGTGGGTGCGGCTAGCGCGCGTGACTGTATAGATGTATGCTAATATCTACCATAACTGCAGAATGATAACACGTACGTATTTAAAATTTCGTTTATAAGCTTGTTTTCATTTCCCCTGGAGCTGATTAGATTTTGGGAGGAATCTAGCTGCGAAAGCGGATTTTGTTAGCCGCAGTTTTTGGTTTTATCAAAATTTCGGAAACAGCATATTTCAAATATATAAAATTACCAACATATAGATTTTAAAATTATAAATTAATTATATTCTGTGTAAGGCTTCGATATGACGCGTAATTTGGCGACAAGAAATTCTTAAGATGAAATGTAAGTGTTCGTTCAATTTCCTTTAATATCTGAATAACGGTCAACTGTATGTGTAAACATGTTTAAACATAAATCATTTTTGCACAACTTTTTTTATTTTATTTTATATAGTTTCTTAATACGAAGCCAAATAAGCCTTAAAAATTAAAAATGGAATTTAAAACGCTTGAACTGTATTATCGATATTTTTATAGAAGCGGGCCGGGCCGCTTTGGAATTTATCGGATATGAAGGTTTAATCGTCAATCTGGCTATTATTATTATTATCTTTGCAATATTCCCTAATTCCATTATGCACGTATTATGAAAAAGGTTGCGTAGTAGGCTTCTGCCTTTTGAAAGTAATATTTTGGGAAGTAATATTTATTTAGTAGTTGGTTTAAGGTGTGAAATTGCAAAAAAACGAGATGTTTAATTAACTGACAAATTTTTGCTGGAGGGAATTTCAAACAGATATCAGAAAGATTATGAGCAGATAATTTCTTCATGTGTGACAAGTTTTTAAAGATTATTTAAAATTTATCCAAAATGTACAAAATCTTGTAGTCTCCGTCAGATGCAGGCGTTGATATTACCGTTATGAAACTACGCCATCATGCGAGGAGGCATCTACCAACAACTACAATCACCACAAAAGTGTAACGTTAGGCGTGGCAAGATGCTTGTACGACAGAGCTGGAGCAATATGCTCGAAACAAGAGGATTTGAAAATAGAGAATATCGCTAAAACACTTAAAGAAAATCGCTACTCCGATCTAACACCTACCCTAAACGGAGAAAGGGTAACCGAAAAAGCAGAACCTAAATACTCAGCGGTTTTACCATATATACAGGTACCTCGGACAAAACACGAAGGATAGGCAGTAAATACAAGATACGCACTACCTTCAAATCCACAAGAACGCTCAAGGGAATACTCACTAAAACAAAACCACACAATGAAGATCAGAATTCCAAGGATTGTACCTGGTGAGTCATTAAGGAAGGACGCCGGCTTGTCCCAGAAACCGCTTATGTTACGACTTCCAAAAAAAAAAAAATTCTTCAGTAAATGTGGCCAAGAGAAAATGCTGGAAATAATTTTAAAGTTTGTAAATAGACCGCTAGGTGGCGTAACTGCTGTAGTAAATTAAAAAATGTCTAATAAGTAACAGAAACTTAAGGAAAACGTATATTGGAAATATCGTAGTTGTATTTTTGGGACAATTTTATCCATGTTTTGTATAAGAAGTTTTTCTTAAAAACAATAAAACGCAAAGTTTTTTGACATAATAGTTTATTACTTAGGCCAGCTTTTTTAAACACGGGTTAACCCTGCCCCGAGAGTTAACCCGAGAAATTCGATAATACTGACAGTTATTATCATCGAGTTTCTGGGGTTAGTTTATTATCGTTGGTTAATAATTACATCGGGTGGACCATCGAAAATTAACCAGAGATGAGTAGTACGCCATTACTCAGTGGCGGCCTAAATGCTCAAATTGTCTGCCATCATTATCAATACACAGCTGCAACCGCTGTTGCGTTGACAAAACAGCGTATTCTATCTCCGCTGTGGAGAGGGTGCGAATGGAATTTCTTATCCTAATGACCATATTTTCAGGCGTAGTTGGCCTGGTTGTAAAAACACGGTCCTTTATTCTTCCCCAAAAAAAATTTTATCAAGTTAGATCGGGGGACCTAGAAGGTAACAATATTAAGCTGTTAAAGTTAAGAATGAATAAAGAACTGTAGGTATCTAGCTGGCCATGGAAAAAAGCTTCCTCTTCTTATCCATGTATCGGGAAAAGTGTTACTCAAAAATTGACGCACCCGTACAGAAAAATGTACCGGACAGCCGCCATGTTGGAAAAACATCCGCCGCCTACTAAGCAACGGCACATCTTCTGAAAGTAACGGCAAATCGTTCCGCAAGAAATTAAGGTACGTTTCACCATTAAGTGGTGCGTCAAAAATGTGAGGACCAATAATTCGACCTCCTAAAATACCGCGCCAAACATTGACGTTCCACCAGCCCTGATGTTGAATTTCTTGCATCCAACGAGGATTCGTTCTGGACCAATAATGTATGTTATGACGATTTACTCCACCATCACTGCGGAATGTAACCTCGTCAGTCCACAATATTTGCGATAACAGATGTTGATTATCTATGAGCATATTCGACAGCCAATAGCAGTAGTCTAAACGTTGCTCATAATCAGCTGTAGTCAGTGATTGATGAAGGACTACATGGTATGGATGTAATCTAGATTAAAATTGAAGTTATGGTTTTTTAATAGCTATAACTTTACTACTTTTAATAGCTAACTTTTATTTAAAACTTACTTATGTTCTTTCACAATACGCTGAACAGTAGTTTGTGTTAGTCCCAAGTCATGAGCTATTGCTCTTGTGCTAGTATATGGATTAATTTCGATATATGCTAGAACGTTTATAACATTTTCTTCCGTTCCGGATCTGCGTGCTCTGTGAGTAACTGGTGGACGAATTGTTCCTGTAGCTCTCAATCGTTGTGATAATCGAGTAAAAAGTCTCTTTTCGTAATGCCGTCTTTCTGGAAAACGAGCCGCATACAATCGTGCAGCAACAGTAGAATTCTGCATGCACTCGAAATATACTGCAAGACTATCATATGCTTCTTGGTTAGAGGGCATTGTTGGCAAAAAGAATGTGGCAATAAGTCAAAGAAACTCGTATCACAATACACCCGCATCCACCGCAAAACCGGAGGTAATTTTGTGAGGAAATTTCAGGATAATATTTCCTTGACACTGACATTGATAAAATTAATGTTACTATGGATAAATCGTCATGATGCATTGTTGGTCTGGTAGTGTTATTGGATGATCGTGGCACTACAAAATCATTACCATGGATCTGAACTTAAAGTAGGTATAAAATTGAAACCAACAGAGATATCGACTTGAAATTTTCAGAGTATAGGCGAAATTTTATGCTTTTTCTGACGAATATAAAAAACATACCATTCTATTTAATCTTTTGAATAAAATCGCTAAAATTTCAGCAATATTTGGAAAGCGTCCTCTAGCTTTTTGTTCGTTAATCAAACTTAACTTTTTAATACATCAACGAATAACGCAAGAAAAGACCTTTCCAACGAAATATTACTTTTTAAGATTCAATGACTGGTTCCGAAGATAATTAGGTGTTTGTCTGAAAACCTTTGCAGCTTTCCCTACGGAAAACCTTTGAAGTTAGAGAAAAACTTCTTATACAAAAATGGGCAAAATTGTTCCAAAAATACAACTACGATATTTCCAATATACCTTTTCCTTAAGTTTATGTTACTTATTAGACACTTTTTAATTTACTACAGCAGATACGCCACCTAGCGGTCTATTTACAAACTTTAAAATTATTTCCAGCATTTTCTCTTGGCCACATTTACTGAAGAATTTTTTTTTTGGAAGTCGTAACATAAGCGGTTTTTGGGATATAGCCGGCGTCCTTCCTTAATGACTCACCCGGTACATACAACTTACAATGCGAATGTGCTAGATCATATGTAGGAGAGAGCAGTAGATCACTCAAAGTTAGAACACCGGAACTTGAATAATATCCGCAAAGGCGAAACATCCGAACATGTCAGTTCTAAAAAATATATATTGAATTACTCAGTGGCTCAGTGGTAAAAGTGTCAAACTTGTAAGTAAAAATCAGAGTAAAATGAATTCGACTCAAGCGCCAAAACAGTTCTTCTCAGTACTGTACTAAGTTTGATGACGGAAGCAGAGTCTGCTTCCGAAACGTCGAGTTGCACAAACAACAACTGTGGAAATAAGCCGATCAACTCAACTAATATTATGAAACTAGTATGACGTCACGATCGTGATCTTTACCCTATTTGTGGCTTTTTCGTTGTTAGCTTGACGGATCGTTCGTTATATAATCCTCTTTCGGTGTTTTCATGCGTATAATTATGGTATAAAACTTTGGAATTTTATTTTAAAATAAGTGCAATAATAATATTAAACAGCGTAAAATTGCTTGTTCTATTAATATTTAAATGGTTCCAATAATATTTACTGATGTGATGTGCGAGTTTAGTAGCTCAGTTTTGTTCTTCATTCCAGTGAAACCTGACACTTCTAGAACCAGAAAGTACATTTGTGGAGCGTTTTTGTTATTAAATTTGTTGATTGCCGTGAAAACTGTTTGATCTACGTTATTACTAATTTAGATTTTACATTAAATTTGAATCATTTTTCCGAAACTGAAGAATGTAAAATTAGCGAATATTTATAAAATATAACAAGAGGAGCATTAAAACGCCCTCACCGTTCTGACAAATACGAAATTGGGTTCTTAAAAAGAGGCAATCAATTAATTACATTAATTACATGATGTAAATTGATTACATTTAAATAAGAAATGTGTGTTGGTGTACTGGATGAGAAGCGTGTTTTAAATCCTTAAAGCAATTTTAACTACAACGAATCAAACATATTTTTGAATAATTATTCAAAGGTAATTAACGACAAAATTAATACCCATATATTATGTTGAACCATAGAGTATTACATCGTACGTGTGTATAACCTAAAAAACCGTCATAAGCCGGAGTAGTAACGTGTGGCAAGCCCCTTTCTAAATTTGACATAGGTCAACCATACTGTAGCCGTAGTTATTTACAATCTAAGGAATACTTAAAGAATGAAATCCACCGAAAAAATTAGCACTTCGTCACTTCGCCGAGAGTGGCAAAAATGGGGTCGGAGGTACAGTTTGATGCGGCTTGTCGAGAACTATCGATCTGTCATTTTGGAATAATGACAGATTTCGCTTGTAGGGTGTAGGGGATGAGAGTTAGAGGAAGATAACTACTTTTGTCTAGGCCTTTCATTAGATCTACCAAGACCATCTGGGGGAAGGGAGCTGGCCGCAGGATTATGTATGGACAGATAGACTGGAAAAACATTCCCATAATGTGTTTGTAACACATAATAAACTTCTGGGACGTCTATTGTGACATCACAAGTCCTTGTCGCGGCCTCTTTCATAACGATGGTTACGAAATGTATCCTGAGAGCGTGGGTCTATTTTTAGATGAGGCACTTTTAAAACTCTCAGGAGGTACTGCCTTCATTGAATACAGCATTTAGCTGATATGAGACTTCATAAACAATCACAAAAGACAAAATAAGATGACAAGATCTATAACTTATATTTCTAAGCTGGTATTATAATTTTTTAGCTACAAATTAAATCTATAATGTGACATGCATATTAAGTTATTATTTCTCTCAATGAGGCAGAATACCTTGTTTGTATTGTTATTTAACGTTTTTTACAGTTCTACATGTGCAACATTAACTCCATCTTTATATTTTGGTATTGTAGAGCTGTGCTCTGTATTACCTTAAAAGTTAAACGACTGCTGTCATATGTTTAAGTGTAAAAAAGAAACTGTACTGTGCGTTTGTAGATCTGAAGAAAGCATATGATCGAGTGAATAGGGAGAAGCTGTGGGGAATATTAAGTGAAAATGGCGTAAGTAAATGTCTAGTAAACGGAAAGGATCAGTATATACGTAATGGTAGCCGGGCATGTGTTAGGGTGAGAGGAGATGTGAGTGAATGCTTTAGTATTGAGCAAGGAGTGCGACAAGACTGTGTCATGTCATAGCAGTTGTTCAATGTATCCATTGATAAACGTGTTAGGCAAGCACGTACCGATACAAATGGTGTAATGATTAGTGACGTAAACGTACGAGTTCTGGTGTATGCAGATTACACAGTCTCATTAAGCGAGAATGTGGTTGAGCTACAAACAGCTCTGAGGAAGTTCGATATAGTTTGTGAGAGTATGGACCTAAAGGTAAACGTTAACAAAAAAGAAGATTGAGGTATTTAATCGGGAAAGTGAAAAAGAGAGTATAGTATTTACCCTACACCATGAAATGATGGAACAAGTGAACGAATTGGTATGTCTGGGTACAATGTTCACTGCAGATGGTACAATGGATGGTGAGATTGGACGACGGATCAATGCTGAAAGGAAAGTGATTGGAAGGGAATGGACGATAATGAAAATCGAAAGCATGAGCGTAGCTGCAACACGAGCAATCTATAATGGCGTGTTTGTCCCATCAGTACTGTCTGGAAGTGAGTCATCGGTATGTCAAAAAAAGCACGAAATCAAAATAATTGCGAAGGAATGACATTCCTGAGAAGCGCATGTGGTAAAACGAGAAGGGATAACATGAAGAATGAGTGTATAATGAAGGGGTGTAGCGAAGAAAGAACGATGATTGATAGGTATAAAAGTAGTACACTACGTTTGTTTGGTCGGATCGAAAGAATGACCAACACAAGGTTAACAAACCATATATATATATATATATATATATATATATATATACAAGGTGAGTCAGTTTTTTGTAGACAGGAGATAGAACACATGTTTCTAAAAAGAAAAGTTATTATCAACATATGTCGTAGAAGGCTTCGTTTCCGAGATACAGGGTGTTGAATATAATTTTTTTTTCTCAAATTTTCATTATAACTCATAAACGAATGCTTAGATTTTTTTCATGTTGGGGTCTATTAGTTAAGGAGCATAAAACAAGCGATAAGAATGTTCACAAACTTGCACAGTGGCGAAGTGGAGGGGGTGCTCAACCCCTTTCATAAACAGAACTTCTACGCCAATGACCATTTTTTAAAAAAAACTGTTATTTTCATTATCTACATACAGTTTAACAAAAATAATGTACCTTCTTCTGTTTCGAAATTCCTGTGCGTTTCCGAGTTATTTTGATTTTTAGTGTTTAATGTGGTACTAAGTTAAGTAATGTGCTTTGTAATGATCCTGCAGATCCTTCCTAAAAATTCAAATCCTTGTCAATAAATTCCTCCAAACTTATTTCCTATTTTCTTCCACAACTGCATTTATATGATTTAAACATATTATCAGTTGTTCCCCACTCTCTCCCAAAATCCCTATATAAACATTAACTTCCCATCCAACTAACACACTTGACACTTTACTTTCATATTATTATTATACCAGTATTATTATTCCAGTATTATTCCTTACTTATTGCTTACATCCTTAATTATCATTAGTACATCCTTTCCTTAATTAGTAATACTTTATTAGTATCCTAATTCTATATTAATCCTGCCTGAGCCTACCTGATTTATTATTCCTGCATTACATTCCTTCCTGCAGTCCTCCTGTTATATTCATCTAACCTCACATCACTTCCTGTTCATTGTACATTAATTCCTCATCATATTCCCCTAGCCAGCATAGGTATACAAACTTATTGTGGGTTCTGGCCCCGATTTGGGTATACCTACAGAAGTTGATTGTGTGAAATCAGACGGAGGCCTGTACACCCCGAATGGTTATCCACAGCTAACTACCTCTGTTTCTCATTACCTTTATCAACCAAACAAGATTGCTATCCCTATAAACTTGTTGAAGGTGTAAGCCGCGACAAGGATAGGGCATAGACATCCGAGAGATTATAGAGGAGTGACGGTGGTATATTGCCCCGAAACATCCTATATGATCACGACCCAGGTTATTCCCTTAAACTTCCCCCTTTGACGGTTTCGGCTTGTGCCCCGAAAAAGGCTTCCTTAACCATAAATATTCATCCTCTTTCCCCTGTATATTATAACACCAATAACGTCGCCATCCCTTATAATAAATTCTCCCTGCTATCACACACACCCACCAGATCATATTTGCTCCTTTAATTACCTTTTCATTCAATCCTCCCCTATAAAACTCACTCACACACCACCTCTTATTTATCCCTATGCAATAACCGTTCCTGAACAACCCTTGTTCTACTTTCAAATAGTAGTTCTACCTTAAATTATAATTAAATCAACTTTCCTATTTACTCATTATATAACCACCTCCTGATTACAATACTCCACCAGCATTTCACATTAATTATGTATTATCACTTATAATTAACAAAACACATATATTCACCGGTATACCACGTTTTGAACATCTGTTTTAGATTTAATACACAACCATTAAGGAAGGTTGGAAACCAAGATAGGCCAGAGGCGTAGACGTTTAAAAGAAAACCATCAAGAATAATTAACATATTTTTAATCGTATTCTAGTGTATTATATAACCAGTTAGTTTCAGTTCCTTTATTTATTTGTCTTATATTAGAATCAATATTATAATTTCCGTTTTGCTTTGTAAATAAACCATTCTTGTATGTAACGTTTGTAAAAATTAGATAGGCAACCCAACCTGCATCTAGGTATACAACCTAGTCTGAACCCCCTTTTTGAGAAAGCTCTCATATTCAAAAATTAGAGTTTATAAGTTGTAAAATAAGACACTTACAACCAGTAAAAGACCGGTAGAAGCTACCATTAAACCGGGAAGCAATACAGTGGCGCCCAACGTGCGGCATTTTGCAATTTTCCTTTAGCATTTTGGCATTTTGCATTTGCATTTCCCATTTTCCCTTTAACATTTACTTTCAGCAAGTTGTACCAGAACGATTATTTCCTGACAAATAACAATAATTATTTTCTTACAGCAATCAGAAAGACTGTCCGAGTACTTTCCAGGCATGAGAATACAAATAATTCATATTTCTATTTCAGGTATAACTAAATATAATAACATTATTAATCATTCCTTTACAGGGCAAATTAATAAACAGTTAACATTGTTTTACAGGACATATAAATTAAAAGTGTTATTTTCCAGAAACAAAAAAATTAACTAGATATAATAACATTATTAATCATTTCTTCACAGGGCAAATTAATAAACAGTTAACATTGTTTTACAGGACATATAAATTAAAAGTGTTCATAATTATTGCACAGAAGAAACATTTAAAAACTTAGTTCTAAATACTTTCTAGGACAAGAATTAAACATTTAAATTGTCAGTAAACTCCAATTTCAAAAAATTCTTCATTAGTGAAATTATAGCCAGTGTAATTATAATTTTTCAATTCTCCAACCAGACCCGAACCTGAAAAATAGCAATAATGAGTACCCAGGCTCCAGAAGAAAAAGATATTCGTGTAGGTTGGGTATACACCCTTAAGAAGGATAATTTGATTGAAGAAGCAGAAAAGTACAGGCTGGATAAATCAGGAACAAGCGAAGTTCTTCGAGCAAGGATAATAAAATACTTAAGGACTGGAGAAGGTCAAGTTAACTTACTCATCCCGATAGAACCTATCTTACAGTTTGAGACAAGCGAACTGAGTGGTACTACACCTGGTCCATCCACTTTTTCGACCCAGAACTTTCCACATCGAACGGCTGATACCTGTGACAGAGTTCGAAAATGGGGACTCAAATACGATGGAATTAGTGACCCCATGTCATTTCTATAGAGATTACAGGAGCTCCAGAATTGTTACCAACTCCCTGATAACGAGATGTTGTCGGCCCTACCCGAACTGTTCAAAGAAAACGTTTTACTGTGGTATCGGAACAACCGATGTAATTGGCATACCTGGTACGATTTCCTGAGAGATTTTCGATTACAGTTCTTACCACCTCGATACCAACAGAGGTTGGAGGAGGAAATCCGAAATCGAATACAACGACCGAAAGAGAAGGCAGGAGAATATGTCACTTCTCTCCTGACACTGATGAGACGCCATGGAGGGTTGAGTACTACCAGTCAGCTCGAACGACTATACGACAATCTGAAAACGGAGTACAAATATTATATTAGACAACAAGACTTCTCTACATTACCTGAACTGCTAGAAATGACCAGACAATATGAAAGATTGCCTTCACGAAGTTACAATCCAGCATATAGTCCTAGTACACCCCGACTACATTTTAGAGACACCACCATCCCTTCTGCATCACGTCTCGCCCCAATAGAAACTGAAACAAGACGGAAGCCTCCACCAGAAGACATTCCTAGTCTGCTGTATAGAAGAGACGAAGTGTGCTGGAATTGTGGGGAAAAGGGACACATCTGAAATAAGTGCATAAGACCCGTCAAGTTATTCTGTTCCAGGTGTGGGAAAAACGGCACACTATCCAGGGATTGTCCATGTCCAAAGCCGGAAAACTTCTATCGCCGGTGAAGGTAGTAAGTAAACCTTCACTACATCAGGCTACCTTCCCCATTCCAGAGAAACATGCCCACACTTCCAGAGAAGAATGGCAAGCATGGCTAAACCAAATAAAAGAATTTACACAGTCATCTTCCCCGACACAAGTACTCTTACCTATTACAGCGGATGACCTACTATTTCTCACCCTCCATATTTTTAACCAACCAATACAAGCTCTAGTGGATACTGGCGCTTCTAGAACTTATTTTGGCAGAAAGTTAAAAGAATTACTAGTAAGAAACTCCATCTTTCGAGAAACTCTTCAGCAAGAACCCGTCCGTTTAGCCGATAATACAATCACCCATTCTCTGGGCAGCTACCGATTTCCCGTCATACTTGGCAAAAATGAGTATTCAGTACTAGGTCAATATCTGCCTACGCTATCTACCGATATAGTTTTGGGACTTGATTTCCTGAGGCAATCGCAAGGCACCATCAAACTCACCCCTCTTCACATCGAAATAAAGGACGAAATTCTCCCGCTACCGAGTAAGTCAGTAACAGGACTAGGAGGTATTCACGGACCGGATGATACGGAACTTCAACAACTTAATGATTTTCTGGACCTAGAATTAAAACAGTTTCAACAGTTACCAGGAAGAACTAACCGAATAACCCACCATATTACACTACTCCCAGGAGTGGATCCAGTAAAACAGAGATATTATCCTAGAAATCCTGCCATACAACAACTCATTAACCAGGAAGTGGATGCGATGTTAGCACACGATATCATAGAACCGTCTTGCAGTCCGTGGAGTTCGCCTGTTGTGCTGGTTAGAAAACCTTCCGGTGCCCCTCGCTTTTGCATTGATTTTAGGAAAGTGAACCAGCTAACCATCAAAGACGCTTATCCCCTACCTTTTATCCAAGGAATACTAGACCAATTGAGGGAAGCTCATTATATTAGTACTCTGGACCTAAAGCAGGGATATTGGCAGGTGCCCCTTGAAGAATCCAGTAAACCAATTACTGCATTTACAGTCCCTGGACGAGGACTCTTCCAGTTCAAAGTACTTCCCTTCGGTTTACATTCAGCCCCTGCCACTTTTCAACGCCTGCTGGATGGCATTATTGGACCAGACCTAATAGGCAAGGCATTCGTCTACCTAGACGATATTATAGTATTAGGAACAACTTTTAAGGAACATTTACAAAACTTGCAGGAAGTTTTCCGCCGACTACGAGATAGTGGACTTCAGTTACAAGCCGAGAAATGTCAGTTTTGCCGAACGGAGTTGAAATATCTCGGACATGTAGTCACTTCCAAAGGGATCCAGCCTGATCCTGATAAAGTAGAAGCTATTGTCCAATTCCCTGTACCACGCACGATCAAACAACTACGTCGATTCCTGGGCATGTCCTCGTGGTATAGGAAATATATTCCCCAATTTGCACAGCTGAGTCAACCATTAACCAAACTACTACGCAAGGAACAAAAGTTTAATTGGGACTCAGACCAACAAAAAGCATTCTACAGAATCAAACAAGTACTCACCTCTCCTCCCATCTTAGCATGCCCAGATTTTTCCAAGACCTTCGTATTACAAACAGACGCTAGTTCTACAGGAATTGGAGCAGTATTAACTCAGGGAGAAGGACCCAACGAACGTGTAATCGCATGTGAGTAGAGCATTAAACCAGCCCGAGCGAAACTATTCCACGATTGAAAAGGAATGCTTAGCAGTCGTGTAGGCCATCTTAAAACTAAAAGGATACCTGGAAGGATATAAATTCATTGTGATTACAGATCATCGCAGTTTGAAATGGTTACGTACATTAGAGAAACCCACGTCACGACTAGCTCGGTGGATTATGGAACTCCAGCAGTATGACTTCTCCATAGAATACCGAAAAGGAACACTAAATAAAGTCGCCGATGCGCTTTCCCGTATACATGATGTACCACCATCTTCCCCAGCCCTGTGTCCATTAGAAGAAACCGACCCAGAATCAGGTTGCCCGTGGTATCAGACTCTTGTCCGCCAAGTCCAAGAAAATCCGGCCGCCCATCCCCTGTTTAAAATGGAAAACGGTCATTTATACAAACAACTCCCAGATTCCTCACCTGAAATCGAGGCAGGAGTACACAGCAGCTGGAAAAGGTGTGTCCCTAAGAACCAGAGATGTTCTATTCTCAGGGAATGTCACGACGCCACCACGGCTGGACATCTAGGTATAACCAAGACATTATCACGTATATACCGACAATATTATTGGTCTGGAATCAAAGGAGATGTCATAAAACACATTAAAAGATGCCCTACCTGTATCCAATTTAAAGCTTCCACCCAGAAACCGGCAGGAGAGATGTATTTCTCTAAAACTGGACATCCTTGGCAAATAGTCAGTACAGATTTAATCGGACCATTACCACGTACAAAAAAAGAGCACACCTTCTTACTTGTCTTTCAGGATTGCATGACCAAATGGATCGAAGTGAAACCTCTCAGACAGGCTACCAGTCCTGCAATTCTTCAGACCCTTAGAGACCAGATAGTGTTCCGCTATGGCTGCCCCGACAAACTCATCACCGATAATGGTCCCCAATATGTTAGTCGTTTGTTTCAGAATGCCCTGGAAGAACTTGGGATTAAACACCGCCTGACACCACCATACACTCCCCAGGCTAACCCAGTGGAGCGTACTAATAAAGTACTTGGTACTATGATCGCCCAATTCACCGGAGAAGATCAGAAAGAGTGGGATGTGCACTTACCCGAAATAACCTTTGCTATCAATTCCGTGACGCACTCTTCCACAGGATTTTCACCAGCTCTTTTGAATTTAGGCAGGGAACTCCGTCCTCCTGGAATAACTTATTCATACCCGCTTGAACAGTCTTCTGTACCCCCTGTAGCACCAGAAGAACGTAACCAACACATGAAGAGGATCGAGGACTTACGCCAGCTGGCCAGGGACACATTATCTCTCTCTTTCGATACCCAGAAGCGAGGATACGACCTCCGTCGACGCCCATATCGCCCACACTTAGGTGAGTTAGTCTATAAACGAACTCATTATCTTTCTAGCAAAATTAAAAATTTTAACGCCAAATTAGCACCAAAATTTACCGGACCATATGTAATAAACAAAATTATATCACCTGTAATCGTGGAACTTCGGGATCCCAACACGAAGAAGAACATAGGACCTGTCCATGTCAACGATATCCAGAGCGATGACGCAGCGGTTCTCCCTCCGGAAACGATCACCACCTCCCGTACCAGCAGACTTCGGAGAGGGAATGAAGACGATAAGGAACATATAAACGAAGTTTCTGTGACGCAACTGCAGTCACTTACAATGGCACCTACTCGTAACACTCGCCCGAAGCAGCGTCGTCCAACTATCCGGCCTTGGCAACCAAATGCTTATCGGACACCAGGTACCAAGAATTTACCCCCTATATCCACATCCTATAATCCTATTGTATTAAGTCCCTATAAACCCACTACCTCACACTCACCTGTACAAACTCACGCTCTTGACATCCCGGTTTCAGAAATCCCTCTGCCCACCAGTCCTCCAAACATATCTCTCTTATCCCTATCACCGTTACCAGATTGGGAATTTTCTCCTATCCCACTTAATCCTGTAGGTCTTCCAGTCACCCCTAGTACTCCTTCTCCTTTAAGGCAAATGGTACGTGAGCTAGATGCCTTAGAACTACACACACCAGTCGTCCACACCAATCCTCCTCCTGACAATATGGGCATCACCCTCTTAAGCATCCCTGACCGACCTCGTCCTATACCTCCTCCAACTATTATTTGGACCGGCCGAGGAAAAGCCCGAAATAGACGGCGTGTGAAGATTCGTTTGGCAAATGGAGAATTCATGAGGGTTAAACGAACACTTGCAACCGAATTCGGATTAATCCAGAAACCAGGTGACGGATTTTCTTCTCCCCAGGTAAGGGTGGTGTGTAATGATCCTGCAGATCCTTCCTAAAAATTCAAATCCTTGTCAATAAATTCCTCCAAACTTATTTCCTATTTTCTTCCACAACTGCATTTATATGATTTAAACATATTATCAGTTGTTCCCCACTCTCCCCACTCTCTCCCAAAATCCCTATATAAACATTAACTTCCCATCCAACTAACACACTTGACACTTTACTTTCATATTATTATTATACCAGTATTATTATTCCAGTATTATTCCTTACTTATTGCTTACATCCTTAATTATCATTAGTACATCCTTTCTTTAATTAGTAATACTTTATTAGTATCCTAATTCTATATTAATCCTGCCTGAGCCTACCTGATTTATTATTCCTGCATTACATTCCTTCCTGCAGTCCTCCTGTTATATTCATCTAACCTCACATCACTTCCTGTTCATTGTACATTAATTTCTCATCATCTTCCCCTAGCCAGCATAGGTATACAAACTTATTGTGGGTTCTGGCCCCGATTTGGGTATACCTACAGAAGTTGATTGTGTGAAATCAGACGGAGGGCCTGTACACCCCGAATGGTTATCCACAGCTAACTACCTCTGTTTCTCATTACCTTTATCAACCAAACAAGATTGCTATCCCTATAAACTTGTTGAAGGTGTAAGCCGCGACAAGGATAGGGCATAGACATCCGAGAGATTATAGAGGAGTGACGGTGGTATATTGCCCCGAAACATCCTATATGATCACGACCCAGGTTATTCCCTTAAACTTCCCCCTTTGACGGTTTCGGCTTGTGCCCCGAAAAAGGCTTCCTTAACCATAAATATTCATCATCTTTCCCCTGTATATTATAACACCAATAACGTCGCCATCCCTTATAATAAATTCTCCCTGCTATCACACACACCCACCAGATCATATTTGCTCCTTTAATTACCTTTTCATTCAATCCTCCCCTATAAAACTCACTCACACACCACCTCTTATTTATCCCTATACAATAACCGTTCCCCTTGAAATAGCGATTTATCCTACACCTGAACAACCCTTGTTCTACTTTCAAATAGTAGTTCTACCTTAAATTATAATTAAATCAGCTTTCCTACTTACTCATTATATAACCACCTCCTGATTACAATACTCCACCAGCATTTCACATTAATTATGTATTATCACTTATAATTAACAAAACACATATATTCACCGGTATACCACGTTTTGAACATCTGTTTTAGATTTAATACACAACCATTAAGGAAGGTTGGAAACCAAGATAGGCCAGAGGCGTAGACGTTTAAAAGAAAACCATCAAGAATAATTAACATATTTTTAATCGTATTCTAGTGTATTATATAACCAGTTAGTTTCAGTTTCTTTATTTATTTGTCTTATATTAGAATCAATATTATAATTTCCGTTTTGCTTTGTAAATAAACCATTCTTGTATGTAACGTTTGTAAAAATTAGATAGGCAACCCAACCTGCATCTAGGTATACAACCTAGTCTGAACCCCCTTTTTGAGAAAGCTCTCATATTCAAAAATTAGAGTTTATAAGTTGTAAAATAAGACACTTACAACCAGTAAAAGACCGGTAGAAGCTACCATTAAACCGGGAAGCAATACAGCTTTATGTGAATAATTGAATATAAAGTTTTTAATAAAAAAGATATAATAAAACATTTAGAGGCATTTTAGTACCTAACGATCGTTTCTTTAAAATTTCAAATACATTTTCATTTATAAATATGTAGGTTATCGGTTTTTTAGTATCCATTGTTATTATCCTCGTATAAAAAGAAATGCATAATTATTATTGTTATGCGGTCAATACTTTCTGTATAATTATGTATGTATCAATTTCGCCATAAACATGTATGTAGTTTTTAAGTGAGATTCTAATAAGTTATAGACCGCTGCTCATTTGCTCTCATTAAAGAGCCGCCACTGTATCAAGCCATACTCAAATACAAGACTTTTGTAAATTGAAATCTGTTTATTTCACTAATTTTAACAATCCTTATTTATAATTGTAACAATACTTAATTAATAATTGTGAAATTAATAAGAATTCTTAGCAATAACGATTTATAAATAAATAACAATAACACTAGTATAATAAAATTAGACACTTTGTTCAAAATGTAAACCGTTCTTCTCAATACACATTTCACAGCGACGTACAATAGAACGTCTTAAGTTAATTAAATGATGCACCCTTATTTCATTGCAAACATCTCTGATGCGATTGTGAAGTTCTTCAAGTGTATTAACCGGAGTGGTATACACTTTTTCCTTCATGAATCCCCATACAAAAAAGCCAAGTGGCGTTAAATCGGGGGATCTAGGAGGCCACTCCACTGGACTTCCACGACCTATCCACCTCCCCGGGTAGTTATTGTTTAGCCAATTTCTTACATTTCTGCCATAATGGGCCGGACATCCATCAAGTTGAAACCAAGAATGTCCTCTTAAATTCAAAGGAATGTCTTCCCACATATTAACATGTTCTTCTTCTAAAAATTGTTGGAAATTTTCTGAATTTACACGTTGTGGCAAGAAATAAGGTCCAAACACGTGGTTGCCGTAAATTCCAATCCAGACATTTGTACTAAATTCATGTTGAAAACTTATTGGTCGAATGGCATGTGGGTTTTCATGTGCCCATATATGCAGATTGTAAAAGTTTACGATACCACGACGAGTAAAACAGAATTCATCAGTCCACAGTATGTTGGATAAGAAATATCTATTATTTTTAATGGAATTAAGAACCCACTTACAATAATTAAGTCTTCGTTCGGTGTCACCTGGACATAAACCATGAACAGGTTGAAAATGATATGGGCGTCTGTGATCCCGTTTTAAAACCCGGGAAACTTTACTTTGGGAAATACCAAGAGCAACAGCAGTACGTCGAGTACTTGTCGTGGGGTTCCTATTAAATTCACGCAATATACCCTCTCCAATTCTATCTCGTCCACGGTTGTTCTGTCGGCCCCCATGTACATTTTTCAAACCCTGGTTAACAAATCGACGATGGATACTCTCAAAAACGGAATGATGAGGTTGTCGTCTATTTGGAAATCTTCTCCGATACTCCCTAGCTGCGTACCTTGAATTCCCATTTGCGAACCCATAAATAAAATGAATGTCGGCTTGTTCGCTATTTGTAAATGTAAACGGCATGTTACACTAATTAAAAGCTGGAAAATCAAATGAAATAACTTTTGAACTTAAAACAATAATTAATAACAGTGAAATTATTCAAGATGAAGCAAGTGTTTGTAAAAAGTCAAACTGTCGTTTCAAAATATGAAATTTAATACTTACTTGTTTTCCAAGGAGTATCATATTTTGTTGCAATGAAATAAGGGTGCATCATTTAGTTAACTTAAGACGTTCTATTGTACGTCGCTGTGAAATGTGTATTGAAAAGAACGGTTTACATTTTGAACAAAGTGTCTAATTTTATTATACTAGTGTTATTGTTATTTATTTATAAATCGTTATTGCTAAGAATTCTTATTAATTTCACAATTATTAATTAAGTATTGTTACAATAATAAATACGGATTGTTAAAATTAGTGTACTAAACAGATTTCAATTTACAAAAGTCTTGTATTTGAGTATGGCTTGATACAGTGGCGGCTCTTTAATGGAGCAAGTGAGCAGCGGTCTATAACTTATTAGAATCTCACTTAAAAACTACATACATGTTTATGGCGAAATTGATACATACATAATTATACAGAAAGTATTGACCGCATAACAATAATAATTATGCATTTCTTTTTATACGAGGATAATAACAATGGATACTAAAAAAAACCGATAACCTACCTATTTATAAATGAAAATGTATTTGAAATTTTAAAGAAACGATCGTTAGGTACTGAAATGGCTCTAAATGTTTTATTATATCTTTTTTATTAAAAACTTTATATTCAATTATTCACATAAAGCACATTGCTTAACTTAGTACCACATCAAACAATAAAAATCGAAATAACTCGGAAACGCACAGGAATTTCGAAACAGAAGAAGGTACATTATTTTTGTTAAACTGTATGTAGATAATGAAAATAACAGTTTTTTTAAAAAATAGTCATTGGCGTAGAAGTTCTGTTTATGAAAGGGGTTTAGCACCCCCTCCACTCCGCCACTGTGCAAGTTTGTGAACATTCTTATCGCTTGTTTTATGCCCCTTAATTAATAGACATGATCCCCCCAACATGAAAAAATCTAAGCATTCGTTTATGAGTTATAATGAAAATTTGAGAAAAAAAATTATATTCAACACCCTGTATCTCGAAACGAAGCCTTCTACGACATATGTTTATAAGAACTTTTCTTTTAGAAACATGTGTTCTATCTCCTGTTAAAGTTTGTCTACAAAAACTGACTCACCCTATATATATATATATATATATATATATATATATATATATATATATATATATATATATATATAGAAATTGGTTTAGTGAACGCACAGAAGTTCGATTTAATAATCATTAATTGTATATTATTTAAAATTAACTTTTAAAGTACATACAGTAAAAGATTAACTCGAGTGGGACTTGAACCCACGACCTCCACTTTGCTAGAGTGGGGCTCTTCCATCTGAGCTTGAACTGTATGTACTTCCCTAGTTACGATGTATAAAAATTATAATACATCGTAACTAGAACATACAGTTCAAGCTTGAATCGATTGTGACTTGCCTCCTCGATAGCTCAGATGGAAGAGCCCCACTCTAGCAAAGTGGAGGTCGTGAGTTCAAGTCCCACTCGAGTTAATCTTTACTGTATGTACTTAAAAGTTAATTTTAAATAAATACAATTAATGAATGTATATGTATATATATATATATATATATATATATATATATATATATATATATATATATATATATATATATATATATATATATATATATATATATATATATATATATATATATATATACAGGTACCACATTCGCCTCGGTTTTCTACGAGAAATGAAAAGGTGGAAATAATTTTAGCGCAGCCATATGTGAGTTCTTGAGGAGCATATTCCAAAATTATTTTGAATATACAGTGGCACAAAAATAAAATACATATCAAAGTTATATTTTTTCTTATGGAACACCTATAATTTTTATATTTTAGATACTATGGACCAAATAAAGGTAAGTTTCTGTTACACTTCCTATACCTAAAACTGATCGTTTCTGAGAAATTTTGAGAAATATAAAATACATATTGTAATTTAAAATTGCTTACACCTGTAACATAGAACGAGCTGATCAAAATTAAATCTACTGGTTAGCTGAAAGGTTAAGGTATACTACCATATAAAAGTTTTATTTCAAAATTATACAGTGGTGAAAAAGTTGCTCCAAAGTTTAGGCACACATTTTATTGAATAACTTCAAAGTTAAATAGAACACCCATATTTAGTGGCTTATTTCGACGCAGAATTATATTCCCTTTAAAACTATATTAGGGTTCCCTATACCTATCTCTTATGCTTTTTACGCAAACGGCGTTTTTATATTTTACTTATGAATAATTTCTTTATCGTAAATGTATTGTAATGAAAATCTAAAAAGCATTTTATTGAACGGTTAACAAACTTAAATAGTAAAAGAATTATTATTTTAATAAATGTTCAAAGTTGTGTCCATTATTCTCAATACATAAGCGAACTCTTTTTCGAAATGATTGCTGAACCCTGGATAACATATTTGGCGTTATGGAAAGAAATGCTTCTCTTATTCGTACTTTCATATCGTTAGGTGTTGTTAGCGGTGTATTGTAAACAATATTTTTAATATATCCCCATACAAAATAGTCGAGACTTGTTAGGTCCGGAGACCTGGCTGGCCAGTCCTGTGGACCTACATGCCGTTTGCGTAAAAAGCATAAGAGATAGGCATAGGGAACCCTAATACAGTTTTAAAGGGAATCTAATTCTGCGTCGAAATAAGCCACTAAATACGGGGTGTTCCATTTAACTTTAAGAAGTTATTCAATAAAATGTGTGCCTAAACTTTGGAGCAACTTTTTTCACCACTCTGTATAATTTTGAAATAAAACTTTTATATGGTAGTATACCTTTCAGCTAACCAGTAGATTTAATTTTGAGCAGCTCGTTCCTATGTTACAGGGTGCAAGCAATTTTTAAATTACAATATGTATTTTTATATTTCTCAAAATTTCTCAGAAACGACCAGTTTTAGGTATAGGAAGTGTAACAGAAACTTACCTTTATATGGTCTATAGTATCTAAAAATATAAAAAATTATAGGGTGTTTGGAATATGCTCCTCAAGAACCCACATGACTGCGCTAAAAATTATTTCCCAACCCTTTTCATTTCTCGTAGAAAAACCGAGGCGAATGTGGTCCCTGTATATATATATATATATATATATATATATATATATATATATATATATATATATATATATATATGTAGAGTTAGAGGTAAGGCTAGGTCTGGTAGGCTACGTAAAACTTGACTGAATGTTGTAGAGTGTATGATAAATGAAGGAAGATAAGGAGTTGTTACGGTCGAAAATGAAATTAACACGGAAGGTAACGGATAATTAAAGTGCACCGGACTAGCTTGGTGGGACAGAGGGCCGCGGGCGTGTTTTTGAATTTAAAAATACTGAAGATGGTTAGTCGTATTGTCGAAAGTCGCAAATAAGGGTGCGTTGCAATTGTAATAAAGTCGAGTAATGGGCGTCAGACTGTTATTAAAACAAAATTGGGAAGAATAGACCTGGACACACGTAGATAAATCAGCCTTAAACAGTTAAAAGGTCTCACTTACCTTTACGTTGGCTACCTCCTGGTGCATGTAGGAGATGCCTCGGAACTTTAGCCCTAGAATAAATCTCCAAAACAACCACACGCTTTAAATACTAAGGAAGCGTGCACGCAAATCGGCTGTTCAATAGCTTTCTTTAACTTAAATTTACTTTATGTTACCCCCAACGTTTATAAACAAAAAAAAAATAAACAACGCTATATGTTTCGCTTAATAATTGCAAAGTTAACTTCAAATACTAATCATCTGCAAAATTCTGTCATCAATTGGACTCAAAATAAAATAATTAGACATAAACTAGACAAACGTCAATAAAAAATTCTCTAATTTGTTACGTTAAGCAAAAAAAAAAACTATTTAATAAAAAACTGCATGAAACTAAATACGACAATTTTAGGAAATTGCCACTGGTCACTTTTAAAACAAATCAATAAAATTTTAAATCAATAAAATAAGCTTTTAATTAAATCTTTTTGTTTTCAATCTTTAAATCATCTCTTTTTGTTAATTATTGCGTTCACTGTTCGGGAGATCACAAATAACGCTTATTAAATCTAATTAATTATAAATAAAAAACACAACGATGATACATATGTCACATTTACGGCCGTACTAATTTGTTGCCGGTTACCTTATAATTTTATTAGGGAGGAGATACTACCTCTATTCATTTAATCCTTCTTTAAGTCGGTCACGCTTGCAAGCTCTGATCTTCGCGCTTAGTATAAATTTTTAAATTCTGTTAGAATTCAAAACATTTACGTAAACAAAAGATCCCAAAAGAAAACGCAAATAAAAGTAGTTCGTCAACCTTAATTTAAAACAACGTAAATTCATTAACACTTCAGCTGCAGTTGACTACGTTTATTCGCTTTATCGCCAAATAATTTCACCAAAATGCAAACAATCATCCGGTAGCGTTATTTACAGATGTATTTATGATTTAAAATAACTATTTACACAATTATGTACAGTGAGACCGTCATCTGTTACGGCTGAATGTTAGCACAGGTAAAGAAAGGTTTGCATTCACAACAATTTTTATTCGACAATGTGAATCCGCGTATTTGCGTTCAATATTTCACTATTAAGATGTACTTAGCAAAACATATCCCTTTTATGAAACGTTCGTTAGCCGACACCAAGTGTCTGAAATCTCAAAAGAAACAACCAGGAGGGATAAACTCCAATATATCTACCTGAACGGTGCTCTAGGTTGGTCACAACCGGGATGATATGTTCGGCCCTCCAGGTTATTCGAAAGTGCACACCCACCGTCAACTCACGTGCTTCATAACCGACAGTCAGATCACGACTCCCTGCTAATTAACCGTGCAAGAAAACATCCTCTTCCCCCTCTCAATAATATTGCACCATATTTCTCAACAAACATTAATTAATGATTAACTAACACCAACGGACTGAAGTATTGTATCCTGACATAAATACGGCGCCAATCTCTAAAACGAATGAAGTAACAATGACATCAACGCCACATGATTCAAACAAACAACTCAAAGGGTGATTCCATTCTTCAATTTAATTTCGGTATGTGTGTGTGTGAGTGTGAGTGTGAGTGTGAGTGTGAGTGTGAGTGTGAGTGTGAGTGTGTGTGTGTGTAGTGTGTAGTGTGTGTGTGTGAGTGTGGTGTGTGTGTGTGTGTGTGTGTGTGTCCGTGTCCGTGTGTGTCCGTGTGTGTGTCCGTGTGTGTCCGTGTGTGTTCCTGTGTGTGTCCTCGTGTGTGTCGTGTGTGTCCGTGTCCTGTGTGTGTCCTGTGTGTCTGTCCGTGTGTGTGTCCGTGTCCGGTGTGTCCTGTGTGTGTCCGTGTGTGTGTGTGTCCATGTGTGTGTCGTGTGTGTGTGTGTGTGTGTCCATGTGTGTCTGTGTGTTGTGTGTCTGTGTGTGTGTGTGTCTGTGTGTGTGTGTGTGTGTCTGTGTGTGTCTGTGTGTGTCTGTGTGTGTCTGTGTGTGTGTCTGTGTGTGTCTGTGTGTCTGTGTGTGTGTCTGTGTGTGTGTGTGTGTGTCGTGTGTGTCTGTGTGTTGTGTGTGTGTGTGTGTCTGTGTGTGTGTGTGTGTGTGTGTGTTGTGTGTGTGTGTGTGTGTGTGTGTGTGTTGTGTTTGTGTGTGTGTTGTGTGTTGTGTGTTGTGTGCTTGTGTCTTTGTGTGCTTGTGTGCTTGTTGTGGCTTTGTTGCGTTGTGTGCGTTTGTGTGCGTTTGTGTGCGTTTGTGTGCGTTTGTGTCGTTTGTGTGCGTTTGTGTCGTTTTGTGCGTTTGTGTGCGTTTGTGTGCGTTTGTTTGCGTTTGTGCGTTTGTGTGCGTTTGTGTGCGTTTGTGTGCGCGTGGGCGTGCGTGTGCGTGTGCGTGCGCGTGTGCGTGTGGGCGTGTGCGTGTGCTTGTGCGTGTGCGTGTGCTTGTGCGTGTGCTTGTGCGTGTGCGTGTGCGTGTGCGTGTGTGTGTGTGTGTTTGCGCACTACTACGCTGGTGATTTTAATTTTGACGTAAAAGGGCATTTATTAACGCTTTTTAGAATTTCAAACGGAACTACTTTGTTTGAAATAACTTCTACGTTAGTTATAATTTACTAGAAAAGTAATTACTGCATTGGTATTAGAAATAATTAGAATTTTTGTTGAGGTTATATTTCCATAAAAATAAATTTTCAGGGAAGTTATAAAAAAAATGACAACGGCAATATTAACTAGCAACATAATTTAGTATATCATATCAATTTCAATTGTCTCCGGTATCATGAACACGATAAAAATCCAAATTTCTGAATGTGCATTACTACGCCAGCGCAATGAGGAAGCCATTCTCCTCATAATGTAGGGTTTGCATATTATTCTAGCGTAACAATGCACATTATACAAATGTATATATATATATATATATATATATATATATATATATATATATAGATATATATATATAAGTGGGTAATCTTGACTGATAATGAATATAAGATAAGTGTATTGGGGAATGCAGTCAATTATGAAGGCCAAAAGTAAAAAACCCACAGACAAGCTATAAATAATACAATCAAATTATTTATAAATTAAATAACAATAAGAAGCATACCTAACGTGAGTTAAATAATAAAGTTAAAAACAAAACTAACAATAGGAATTTGCAGGAAACTAAAATTGATTGACAGTGTGTCAATAGTAAAACTAAATCAAATGTGACATTTTATAAATGGTTAGTTACGTATTAAAAACATTAACAACGGTAAGTGTTATGTTATCAAAAAGGAAAAAGAACATTTTTTTTACTTTTGCATTCCCCAATAAACTTATATATATATATATATATATATATATATATATATATATATATATATATATAGGGGAAAGTGTTGTCTTCAACATTTACCAATATAAATGAGCTCTGTAATCACTGTGAAATCGAGTTGTTTCTGTACTTTTTAGGATAATTTTTGCTAAAGTTAGATGTTATACTTTGCTATTGATACCTTGCCTACAAGTGGCAGGTGCTAATTGTCCCAAGGTATAACAGAGTCTTGTACCTTGGAACAGTATTAATTGTACCTTGGGACATCCAATAAATTATGTATAATAAGAGATTTAAAAATTTGAAGATTTGTTTTTAAGCAATGAAGTCGATTGGAAGAGAAAATTCTTCCATTCTGCGGACTGAACCACCAACTGCTATGTCCGAATCGTCAATTTTGTAAACAGTTTCGCCTTTGACAAACTTGTTACAACCCAGCAGCTTCTTCAAAATGTCCTTCCCCCAAGTTCTTGATTATTTCCCCGACATAATGACGCACAGACTTTTTTTCTTTGAATTCCACTAGCACAAAGTTTCCTTCCAATATAGAAGTATTATCTATTTCTCGCTCCGTTTCCATTTCTATATTTGCTTCCTCAATTATCTTTTCCAAATAATTGTCATCGTCGCTACTAGAATCCTGCGTTGGTATTTCAATATTGTCGTCGTCGGAACTTTCTTCTTGCAACAGTTTTCTGATCACTTTTGAACCCTTAGTTTTAGATTTTTTGGCTTGTTTTCTAAAAAAGTCTATTTCTAACTCAGTTTTTTCGTGTGTGTCCGTCAATATTCTTGACTTTCCTTTTTTTCTACCTCGTGTGGTTTTTCTTGGTGCTGCTTTTGGATACGGTCTTGACATCTGGGGGCTCAGAATATTATTCGTTTCCCTTAGGACATTTTGATATGTTGATTGGATGGTCCAGGTTCATCCATATTTGGTAGCTCTTGTGCTGCTAGCGTTTCTGCGTCAGGGTTTGTCGGTCTATCACAAGGGCACTCAAGAATTCGTTATCATCAAATATTTCTGAAATGAAAGGGCAAATGCTCGTTACGGAGAACCCCTTTGTGATGTTCTGTTGAGTAAATGCTCTTGGGTAGGCTTTCCCAACCATTTCGGCGATTTGGAACAACGAAATGGTTTTCCTGGATTTTGAAGCATCCATTCATTTGCAGCTTGATTGTAGTAAGTCTTATAAGGACCGAAAACTGTTTGGTCTAGTGGTTGCAACTTATGGGAAGTATGAGGTGGGAATGTAAGTAATACCACACCATGTAATTTTGCCAGATCGATCAATGGAATGAATGGAATGAAATACCCTACTAGATACTGCTCCTCTGTTCTGTAAATATATGACGGTTTTACTTCGTGGCATGTTGCTGGAATAAAAATTAATAAGTAGGTAACTACGCTACCTATATAAACAAACCAAACGAAATTTCTAATGATAATTTACACAAAATTGTACATGCATGTACCTTGGTACAGTCCAGAGTTACATGCAAAATCCTGGCGCGAGGTACAAGTTATACACAGTAGTTGCATTTTTCTGATATATTTTTGGGGGTTAAGAATTTATTATATGAAAACTTTCACCATTAACACTCATAATAAAATACTTATCTTTTTTGGGATTTTTTAATGGTGTACTTTAAATTATACAATCTAAACGTTTCGATAACACTTACAGTTATCTTCGTCAGTAGTAATGTTTGTTAAAATTGTTAAAGATGTAGTAAACAATTTTGTCAAATTTGAAAAATGTTACGACAAAAAATTTATTATGTTTGATATAACCATTAACAACAGAACAAAATTAGGTATCTACGCACCTGATTCAATTTCCACAAAATGATTAAATTGATCTGTAATACATTCAATCACGCCCTAAAAATATTAAGTTAGTTGTATTAAAAATACAAAATACCTCCGATTCACCGTTTATGGCTGGCAATCGTGTTGGCAACTGAACATCCATGACCGCGTTAGGGTTCTTGAAATTATATCCAACAATTTCGCGTCTGCGATCACAGATGGCGAAAATATTTGTTTTGTCCTAAGGTACATGCATCCCAAGGTACAACCCTTTCCCCTATACAGGGCGTTCAAACACATGACAGAGTCTTAAAAATAAAAGGGTTTGTCAGAGACAATGTATGAATCTTGCGGAAGCTAGGGAGGTATTCAGGGATAGGAAAGCACGGAGAAAGATTGCAAATGAAAAATAAACATGAGGCAGGGATTGTTTCCTCGCAGGGGAATAGATTCACTGGTTATGTTATGTTATATACAGGGTGTGTCGCGAAGAGTTTTGATTAAAAGTAATGGCAGATACAGTTATGTTAAAAATCTGAAATTACGAAGCTGTAGGTTTTGGATGACGCTGAGTTCAAATATAATATTGTCCTGAATGTGGCACTTCCGGTTATAACGGAAGTAGACGTCAAATTTGTTATTTTAAATGGAACCTAATATTTTTTATTTTATTTTCGAATTCTACATGAAATTCTAGATAGAATTTGTGCACAATGTCCTATACCAAAAATGAAGTATTTTCCAGATATTTCGATTTTTTTTTAAATTTTGGAAAAATCCTAGTCCACATTGAATAACGATATCTCCATTAATAACGAAGCTAGTGACGTGGAATTGTAACCAATAAACAATAAGCGCTTGCCCGTTAACTCCATATATCCATCTCATTGATATTTCATACAGGGTGTTTTAAACTTAGCCGCCAACATGCACAATTTAAATCATTTATAAGTTGCTTACTTTAAATAGAACACCCTGTATTTTATTACATTTTCCACTGTATTTTTTAAGCCAATTCGTTTGGTATCAGTATTACCTATACCTAAATCCAACCACTTTTGAGATATTTCATTATCTTAGTTAAAACATAACAACAGTTAATTATTTCAACATTAGTAAAAGGTAGGCCATGGCTGTCAAAGATTTGATAGTTAATTGTTTATGTTGTTTTGACAGTTTTCTTTACCAGTTTGTATTTCATAGTAAATAATGGCAAATGTAGGATTTACTAATGATGATTTTTTAAATCTTATTATTACTTACGGCGAGTGTAATAGAATTGTTGAACGGACTTGCCGTGTTTTTGCAGAAAGATATCCAAATCGACCAAATGCAACTGCTAATATTGTAAGAAGATTGCTTAAAAACTGCCGTCAGTTTGGTCAATTTCAGACAAAAATTAATAAAAATAAACCACTAGTGGACAGTGACATAAACGAAATTAATGTTTTGGGTTATTTTACGGCCTCTCCAAATGCCTCCATTAGAGATTGTGAGAGAGATCTTACTTTGTCGACGAGAAAAATTCATCGCATTTAAAAAAAACACACATGGAAACCATTTTCATATCATTTGGTGCAACATTTACAATTAGGTGATCTTCCTCGAAGGGTAGAATTCTGTGAATGGTTTTTAATGAAGACCCAAGAGGATGAAACCTTCATAAAAAAATTATATGGTGTGATGAAGCAAAGTTTAGCAAAAATGGATTATTTAATCGACATAATTCCCATTTTTGGTTTAATGAAAATCCACATGTTAGTAGAGAACGTTATTTCCAAGATAGTTGGAGTTTTAATGTTTTTTTGTGGAATAAAAGACGATAAAATTTTAGCAGTAAAATTTTATGATGAAAATTTAACAAAATATACAAGATATTGCCACATTTTAGAAGAAGCCGTACGACCGGCGTTACATACCTAAGAAATGAAGAGGCAGCTTCAGCTTGGTATCAGCAAGATGGAGCACCTCCTCATAACTTTGGGCCTGTTGCTCAGCATCTTTACGATATGTTTAATGACAGATGTATTGCTAATCAAGGTCCGTTTCGTTGGCCAGCTCGCTCTCCTGATTTGGCTCCTCTAGATTTTGGTATTTGGGGTTACATTAAAAATCAGGTATTTTCCAAACCTGTTACGACAAAGGAAGATATGATGCAGAGAGTCTTACTTGCTTTTAATTCTCTAACACCCGACCATATTTCCAGAATTACAAGACATAACTCAATGAAAAGGATTCATAAATATTTAGAAGTAGATGGTGCTAATTTTGAACACTAATTACTTGTTTAATATTACATTTAGTTATTTTTGTTTGTAAGTTATCTAATTAAATTAATACAAAATACCTAGTCAACGTTTTTAATGATATCCACAATTAATAATCCTTTCAGGCTATTGGTTACTTTTCAGAATTAATAACTTCTGAAAAACTAACAAAATATCACCTTAAATAATGGAAATCATGGCCTACCCTTTACTAATGTTGAAATAATTAAGTGTTGTTATGTTTTAACTAAGATAATGAAATATCTCAAAAGTGGTTGGATTTAGGTATAGGGAATACTGATATCAAACGAATTGGCTTAAAAAAATTCAGCTGAAAATGTAATAAAATACAGGGTGTTCTATTTAAAGTAAGCAACTTATAAATAATTTAAATTGTGCATGTTGGCGGGTAAGTTTAAAACACTATGTATGAAATATCAATGAGATGGATATATGGAGTTAACGGGCAAGCGCTTGTTGTTGGTTACAATTTCACGTCACTAGCTTCGTTATTAATGGAGATATCGTTATTCATTGTGGACTAGGATTTTTCCAAAATTTTATATCTCGAAAATACTTCATTTTTGGTATAGGACATTGTGCACAAATTTTATTTAGAATTTCATGTAGAATTCGAAAATAGAATAAAAAATATTAGGTTCTATTTAAAATAACAAAGTTGACGTCTACTTCCGGTATAACCGGAAGTGCCACATTCAGGACAATATTATATTTGAACTCAGCGTCATCCAAAACCTACAGCTTCGTAATTTCAGATTTTCAACATAACTGTATCCGCCATTACTTTTAATCAAAACTCTTCGCGCCACACCCTGTATTGTTATATATTATTTACATCTAGAAACTTCGACAAATTTCCAAACTAGAAGGACTTGTCGAAAGTTGTACAACGTCAATGTGATGTGCAGAACATCTTTAAATCGGATGGTAAGGGTTTCGGGTGAACAGAGGTGCATCAAAATATATCCTTGCCCCTTGCGACTTACTTCTCGTAGTACCTGTAATTTCGCCATTGGTAAGATTGAATATTTAAATAAATCAAAACAGTTTCTCGAAATATGTTTATTAACGAACTATATAATAAGTAAGTACATGCTAATCAGTCGACAGTTAAAAAAATAAAATACATTGGTTTCGAACCCTGCTCGTAAATTAAAGTACGGCACCATTTCTGCACCCATTGGACAATTATACCGAGTGTTTGACGAATAAAGGGACATTGGTTAATTGATCATTATCTAATATGGTTTCTTTCAGCTATACAGGGCGTTTGGTGTGTTAATTTCTGAAATTTCAATTTACCATTTTTGTATGGGTGAGTGAATATAATCGCATCATGACTTGCCAGCATTTCGAGGGTTTCTCAATAATTTCTTGTTATTCTATATTTAAAATTCAATCTGCGTTGGGGATTACTATCAAATTGTATACTTTTGGCCAATTTCATTTAATTTGATACAGATCTACATACTTTCACTAAAAAATAAATAGTAATAATAATATCATTGTATTTTCACTAATTAAAATAAAAAATAATATGTAAGATATTTTTAATAGGTTTTCATAATGATGATCACTGTTAACTTCTACATATTTTCTTGCTCGCTTTAAAAACATTTGTTAATTAAACTAATCAAAAGAAGTTAACCCTTTTTGTGACAATTCCAATCTTAAATGTATTAGTGTGATTTACGATGTGAAAAAGAAAAGTTATATAGGGTGTAGCATTTTTTCAATAATCATTAATCAATTATTCAATAATTAATATTAAAATGTATAGATGTACGCAACATTAATTAGATTAGCTAAAATAACACAAACGCAGATTTATTTCGAAAAAAGGATGCCAAACGATTTTATCTTTCTTGTATGTATCCACCCACCTATACACTTTCTCGAAACAAAGATAGACTTTTGAATATCATTTATACAGGGTGATCTTAAAAAGAAAAAATGAAATAAAATAAAAACGTACGACTTTCCTATACCCGACCTGTTGGTAGCAATTAGACTAACTACTCTAATGTATCCAGTTTCAATTTAATCCATGAAATAGAATATGATCATCAGTTAAAGTATTCCCTTGCTTCGTGAAACACCCTACATAATGCCATTTACTCTATTCAGATGAATTTGTATCAACATCGGAAGACAAAAATTTATTTACTCTTTCATAATACTCAGAATTACTTTCATCTTTTGGTAAATTACAGTTTGGCTTCTTTTGTAAATGTTTAGGTATTTTTCCCTTAACGCTATAATGATTCAGAATATCGGGTGGTATAGTTTTTCCTTTGGCATTACCTCGATGGATGGTATTAACTTCAATTTTTCCTCCACCCTTTGGAAATACTATATCATCTGGATATTCATTTATCATTCCACAAAAACTAACCTTAAGAGACAAGATAGACCAAACTTGTTCTAAACCAGATGCGATTAAAATATTAATACTTATCATGTCTTTAGTACTTGGATTAAAATCTTCTGTTAAAAAAATGTTAGAGTAAAACTGGCTATTTGTAAGTATTATAATAACAATTACTAAAATTAAACAAATCAATGATGTTGTAGTTGACAATAATGACATACAAAAGAACCATTTGATGTTATGATCCATATACCACCTTTTCCAAGCTAAAAGTGCTGTAAAACCAGCTGCTAGTGAACCTATGCACATTAAACACGACCCTAATGTTAAGGTGATACATGGGTCAATGCGTTGGTCGCTATAGTTCGTATCATTATCTAAAATATAATTATTAGAAAAATTTTTGGTTTTGTTATACATTTCAGTATTATTCGTTGATGTAAGTGTAACACATGCCATTAATAGAGACAATAATGCAAATGCTAAATGTACTACTCCAAGTCCCAAAACAATAGAAGCCGAATATCTTCTCTCGGACGGATAAAGCCAGTGAGGATCAGGATTCGTTTTCACTTTTACCTTATAAACGTTTTCCATTGTAGTTGTTGTTCGCACTGTGATATTTTCCTAATTAATTGTTCAAGAACCTAATGGATCGACGGCAACCATACGAATAAATTTATCTGAAAGAACATTATAAATGAGAAACTTTAAATGCTTTACACAGTGCAATAAAATTATTTGAAATTTGTATTGTAATTATAAGAAACTTTTTATAAAAAAAGCCAACAATAATTTACAAAGAAGGAAACGCGTTGACTGGATGGACAAGAGTAAAGTTTCATGGCTTTGTGTTCATCATATTGGGCTATAGTTGTCCAAAACCTTTATTTATTGACCAATTTCCTTGGGAAATTGACCAAATTCATTGCCCCCATCAAACAAAAGGAAGTGTTGTGTTTATTAACTAGTTTCGTTGGGAAAACAACGTCCAAACACATTTTTTTTTGTGGTAAATTTTATGGTATTAGAGAAATGGACACGTTCTGGGGGCTAAAGATGCCCAACAACAACTTTATGCCCTAATTTCTTAGGTTAAAATATGAAATGCGTTAACTTGAGGGACAAGAACCATTTTATGGTATTGGGGCGTTGGCCATCTTTTTGAGGTTAAAGGTAACCAAAAACCCTATTTGTGCACCAAATGTTGTGGTTTTATGGCATCTTTAGCACCACAGGTGTCCAAAAAGCTAAGATTTTCAAAAACTTTATTTAATCACCAGCAATATTGTTTGCAAAATGATAAATGGGCAGTCCCTTTGGGCAACAGTTAAATTAAACTAATCTTTGTATTAATAGTTATTTATATATTAAGGGAGAAAGGTATATCATTTCCTCTCGCGTGGTATGCAATTACACAAGGGAGGAACTGTACTTTTCTCCTCAAAATAAGTCGATTGGACCCAATTTATTTATATACCAAAATGTACCATTTGCCCGTGAGAAGAGTTCAAAGTTTACATAAAAAAATATATTTTTGTACACTGTTCACAAATGCGTGAAACAAATTGAATGAATTTGACAAAAGTGCATTTTAGAGGATTACTCTCCTTTCGGTAATCAAAGAAAACCAAAAGCCTTAGCGAGAAGACCGATTAATTATCTTCATTTTGTTACTCTTCTAAAAATTTCGTATTCCGCATATTTTCGAAGGAAAAAAATGTTTCCTTAAATACTGCTAACAGACATTCCTAGTACAAGTTTAATAAAATTGTAATACAAAATTTAGTTGGCAGTAGATACAAAAACAACACAAGTCGTAATTTTGACAGGAAACAAGTTCATAATTATTTCAGCTTGTTGTTGACTGTAAATGTTCCAATAATTTCTTCAATTTCGTTATTATCGCGAGTACCATTCTTATTATTTAACTGTTGTTGTTACTCTAACTGCTATTAAATATGGATTTCTCTTTTAATAAACAGACCGACATGATCTTAGTTCTTAGATTCTGCGAAGATTACTGTCGCTGAAGTGCCCGCGTATATCACGAGAGCTATCCAAACCGGAGAATTCCGAATCATAAAGCTTTTGCCCGAATCGAGAGACGACTTCGAGAAACAGGGAAGATTGAACCAGTCAGAATTAATGCTGGAATATTGGGAGTCCGAAGACCTAATGCGGAACAAGCTGTTCTTAAGATAATCGATGACAATCCTGAGACTAGTACCAGACCTGTGCAACGACAAACAGGAATTCCAAAAAGCACAGTAAATCGGATCTGCAGAGAACAATTAATTCATCCATTTCACATGGCCAGTGCAAGAGTTTTACCAATCACAAATTTTTCCAAATTGTTCGGGAGAAGAATACTTGACAACAGATTTCCACTTGTTTACTGATGAGTCTTGTTTTAACCCGTGGCATTGAACCTGCCAATTGGATATTTATGCTGGTGAAAACCCATGCTATTAAAGCCAGACAGTATCAAAGAATTTAAAATTATTTAATTTGATTTATCCAAGTTTTTTATGATTCCAGATTCTAATTGCCAGTTACCTTTCCTTAAAGAAATTTTGCAAGATTTATTGACGACTTGTTAAGCTTCAACGAAACAGGTTTTTTTGCACGATGGTGCAACACTTCATTCTGCACGGGTAAGAGAATACCTAAACAACCAATTTCTTTAGACTTTGGGACAAGAAGCCAAATAGTCCACGCGGTCAGCAGATTTAACGGGATTTCTTTATTTGGGGGAAAATACGAGGTTCAAATTTACTTCCGAACAGAGAACAAATTGCCGTAAACGCACCACGAGAAAAACCACGATGCCAAAAGAACGAATTTCAATTTTTTCGTCGAATTGACTTTGTATTGAAAGGCTCATATTGCAATTTATTATAAAAGACACACACACACACACACACACAAACCACGCAACGCACAGCACACGCCAGCACAACGCACAGCACACGCACGCACTACGCAGACGAACGCACGCACGCCCGCACGCACGCAATTACACACGCCCACAAACGCACACACGCACAACGCAACGCAGCACACGCGCACGCCGCACAACCGCACGCGCACGCACACCACACGCCACCAGACGCAAACGCAAACGCAACGCAGAAACGCAGACGCCAGACGCAAACCAGGCCAGAACCACACAGACCAGAACAGACACACACCACAAAAACAAGACAAGACACAACACAACACAAGACAGAACAACACGCAAGACAGAAACAGCACAGAACAGAACAGAACAGACACAGACACAGACACAGAACAAACACAGAAAAGAACACACACACACACACACACACACACACACACACACACACACACACACACACACACACACACAGACAGACACCACACAAAAACCACGAAGCACGCACTGCCACAACGCACGCACGCACACGCACAAAAACGCACACCGCACACGCGCACAGGGCCAAAGGCCGCACCCGCACACGCTCACGCAAACGCACGACGCCCGCACCCCGCAACGCAGCCACACCACCGCACGCACACGCACACGCACAAACGCAACCACCACCGCCCACGCGCCGCGCGCCACCCCGCGCGCACCGCACCCACACCACACACGAACCGCACACCACACGCACACCACACGCCAACCACGCAAACATCACACGCACACCACACCCACCCACAAAACACCACCAACACGCAATACGCAACACCCAAAACACCACACCACACGCCCCAACACGCACAAACCCCACGCCCCACACCCAACACGCACACCACACCACAACACCACTCACACGCCCACCACACGCACACCAACCCACGCACACCCACACCCAACCACACGCACACTCACACGCACAATCCACGCACACCACGCACACCACACCACCACACCACACCACACCACACCACCCACGCCACGCCCAACCACACCACACCACACCACCCACACGCACCCACACGCACACCACCACACGCACACCACCACAACCCCACACACACCACACTCCACCACACCACATCACACTCACACCCAACACCCCAACCGCCCACACGCACACGCACACGCACACGCACACGCCACGCACAACCCACGCACACCACACGCCCAACACGCACACGCACACCACACCACACCACCACACCACACCACACCACACGCACACCCACACTCACACTCACAACACCACACTCACACCCCACACCCACTCACACGCACACCACGCCCGCCACGCACACCCGCACACGCACACGCACAACACGCACACCACACGCACACCACCGCACACCCACACCACACCACACTCACCACACGCCACACCACACCACACCACACGCACACACCCAACCCACACCCACACCACTCACACGCACACCACACGCACCCACACTCACACTCACACCACACCCACGCACACGCACACCCACACGCATAACCACACCACACCACACCACACCACACCACACGCACACCACACCACCCACACCACACCCCACACGCCCACACCGCCCACGCCCACGCACACCACACGCACACCACACGCACACGCACCCAACCACCTCACACGCACACTCACACGCACACCCACGCACCCACACGCCACTCACACCCCACACCACACTCACACTCACAACCCACGCACACCACATGCACACCACACGCACTCTCACACCCACACTCACACTCACACCCACACGCACAACACCACACCACACGCCACCCACACCCACACCCACGCCCACGCCCACGCCCACGCCACGCCCACGCACCCACCACCCACACCACACCCACACGCACACCACCACCACACCACACGCACACCACACGCCACCACCACACCACACGCACACCACACCAACCCACCACACCACACCCACACCACACCACACGCACACCACAGCACACCACACGCACCCACACCACACCACACCACACCACACCCCACGACACCCACCACACCCACCCACCCACCCACCGCCCCACCCCAACACCCCACCCCACGCACACGCCACGCCACGCCACCACCACACCACCCAAACACACCACACGCATCCACCACACCACACCCACACGCACACCACACGCCACCACACCACACCCACGCACACGCACACCAACCCACGCACACCACACCACACCACACCACACGCACACCACACGACACTCACACGCACACTCACACCACACGCCCGCACACCACACGCACACCACACGCCCACACCACACCACCCACCACACGCACACTCCACGCCACTCACACCCACTCACCCACACCACACCACAACACACGCAACGCACACGCACACCCACTCACACTCACACCACACCACACGCACACCACCACACCACACCACACCACACGCACAACACGCACACCACACGCACACGCACACGCCACACACGCACACCACACTCACACGCACACCACACGCACACTCACACGCACACGCCCCCACACTCACACGCCACCACACGCACACCCACGCACACCAACCCACGCACACCCACACGCCCACCCACCACCCCACGCACCCACCCACCCCACCCCACCACACCCCACCCACACCACACCACACCACACTCACCTCACACGCACACCACCGCACACACACCAACGCCCACCACACGCACACCACCCCACCACACCACACGCACTCACACGCACACCCCACACGCACACCCACACGCACACCACACCACCCACGCACACCCCACCCACCACACACCCACACGCCCACACACCACACGCACACCCACACCACACGCACACCACACGCACACTCACACCACACCACACTCACCCAACCCACCCACACCACCCACGCACACCCACGCCACACCACACGCACACCACACGCACACCGCACACCCACACCACACGCCCACGCCACCCACGCCACGCCCACGCACACGCCACCACGCCCACGCCCACCCCACACCCACACCCACACCACACCACACCAAACCACCTCACACCACACCACACGCCCGCCACCCACACCACACCACCACCACACCACACCACACTCACACCGCACACCACCACACGCACCACACGCACACCACCACACCACACGCACACCCACACGCACACCACACGCACACGCACACGCACACCCCACACCCCACCACACCACACCACCCACCCACACGCCACCACACGCACACCACACCACACCCACACGCACACCCACGCACACCACACCACACGCACCACACCACACCAACCCACACCACACCACACGCACACCACACGCACACCACACCACACCACACCACACCCACGCACACCCCGCACACCACGCCACCCACCACACCCACCACCACACGCCACGCAACGCCACGCACACGCACCACCACCCACACCACACCACCACACCACACCACACCACCCACACCACACCACACCACACGCACACCCACGCCCACACACGCACACTCACACCACACCACACCACACCACACGCCCACACGCACACCACACCACACCACACCACACCAACCACACGCACACCACCACACCACCACACCACACGCACACCACACCCACCCCACACCACACCACCACACGCACACCACACGCACACCACACCACACGCACACGCACACCCACACCCACCCACGCCCACCACACGCCCACCACCCACCCCACACCCCACACCCACACGCACACCACACCACACGCCACCACACGCAACCCACCCACCACACCACACCACACCACACGCACACCACCACACCACACTCCACACCTCACACCACACCACACGCACACCACACGCACACCCACCCCCCACACCCCACGCCCACCCACACCACACGCACACGCACACCACACGCACACCACACCACACCACACCACACGCCACCACACGCACACCACACGCACACCACACCCACCCACGCACACTCCACGCACACGCACACCACACCACACGCACCCCACTCACACCACACGCACACCACCACGCCACCACCCCACACGCACACTCACACGCCACCACCACACGCACACCACACACACCACACCACACCACACCACACCACACCCACGCACACTCACACGCACACCCACCACACGCACACCACACGCACACCACGCACACCCACCACACCACACCACACGCACACGCACACCCACCACCCCCACCACACGCACACCCCCACACCACCCCCCACCCACCCACACGCACACCACACGCCACCCACCACACGCCACCCACGCACACCCACACCACCACACCACACGCCCACACCACACCACACCACACCACACCAACCACACCACACCACACCACACCACACGCACCACCCACACCACACCACACCACACCACACCACACGCACACCACACGCCACGCCCACACCACACTCACACCACCCCACACCACACGCACACCACACACTCCACGCACACCACACGCCACCACACCACACCACCCACCACACCCACCACCACACCCACGCACACCACACACGCACACCACACGCACACCACACCACACGCACACCCACGCACACCACACCACCGCACACCCACACCACACCACACGCACACCACACGCACACGCACACGCACACCACACCACACCACACGCACCCACACGCACACCCACACCACACGCCCACACCACACCACACCACACGCACACTCACACGCCACCCACTCACACGCACACCACACGCACACCACACGCACACCCACACGCACACCCACACCCCACCCCACACCCACACCACACCCACACCACACCCACCACACGCACACCCCCACACCACACCACGCACACCACACACACCACCACACCACACCACCTCACACCACACGCACCCACGCAACGCACACGCACACCCCACACGCAACGACACCCACGCCACGCACCCCACACGCACCCCGCACACCACCACGCCACGCACCACCACCCACACCACACCACACCACACCACACCACACCACACCACACCACACCACCCACCACACCCACACCACACGCCACCACACGCACACGCCACCACGCACACGCACACACACCACCACACGCACACCACACGCACACCACACCCCACGCACACCACCGCACCCACCCACACCACACCACCCACGCACACCACCACCCACACCACACCACACCACACCACACCACACCACACCACACGCACACCCACGCACACCACACGCACCACACCCCACACACCACACCACACGCACACCACACGCACACCACACCACACCACCCCACCACACGCCACCCACACGCCACCCACCCACGCCACCCCACGCACACCACACCACACCACACGCACACCCACGCACACCACACCCACTCACACGCACACCACCCCACCCACACGCACACCACACGCACACCACACCACACCACACGCACACCCACGCCACCACACGCCACCACCCACACGCACACCACACCACCAAACCCACACGCACACCCCCACACCCACACCACACGCACACCCACACCACCACACGCCCACCCACCCCACACCCACACCCACACACACACCACACCACACCACACTCACACCAACCCCACGCACACCACACCCACCACACCCACCACACGCACACGCCACACCCACACGCACACGCACACGCACACCACACCACCCACACGCACACCACACCACCGCACACGCCACCCACGCACCCACGCACCGCACCACCCCACACACCACACGCCCCACACCCCACGCACCACGCAACCACACCACCCACCACACCCACACACCACACCCAACACCACACCACACCACACCACACCACACGCAACGCACACGCACACGCACACGCACACCCACACCACACCACGCACACCACACGCACACCACACCACCCACACGCACACGCACCGCACCCACCCACACCACACGCACACCACACCACGCACACGCCACACCACACCCACCACACCCACACACCACACCACCACCCACCACACGCACACCCCACACCACCCACACGCACACCACACGCCCCACCACACCCACACCACGCACACCACCCACCACCACACGCACACCACGACACCACACGCACACCACCCACACCCACCCCCACACGCACACCACACGCCACACCCACACGCACACGCCACGCCCCCACCCACACCCACGCACCCACACCCCCACGCACACCACACCACACCACACCACACCCCACCCACCACACGCACACCCCACCCCCACCACACCACCACACCACACGCACACTCACACCACACCACACGCACACCACCGCACACCACACGCACACCACACGCACACCACACGCACACGCACACGCACACGCACACGCACACGCACACGCACACCACACCACACGCACACCACACGCACACCACACGCACACCACCCACGCACACCACACGCACACACGCACACGCCACCCACGCACACCACACACACCACACCACACCACACGCACACCACACGCACCACACGCACACCACCACACCACACCACCCAACCCACACCACACCACACCCACACCACACACCCCACCCACACCCCACCACCACACCCCACACCACACCCACACCACACCACCCACCACACCACGCCACCCACACCACACCACACGCACACTCACACCCACGCACCACACGCACCCCACCCACGCACACCACACCCACACCCACACCCACCCACGCACACCCACCCCCACCCCCCACCCACACCACACCACACCACCGCACACCACACCACACGCCACCACGCACACCAACGCACACCACACCACACGCCCCCACACGCACACCACACGCACACCACACGCACACCACACCACACCACACGCACACCCACGCACACCACACGCACACCACACGCCACCACACCACCCACCACACCCCACCACCCCACCCACGCACCGCCACGCACCACCCCCACCACACCCCACACGCACACACCCACACACACACAACACCACACCACCCACCACACGCACACCACACCACACCACACCACACGCACACCACACCACCACACGCACACCACACCACACCACACGCACACGCACACGCACACGCACACCACACGCAAACACGCACGCACACGCACCCACGCACACCCACGCACACGCACACGCCACACCACCCCACACACCACACCACACCAACCCACCACACCCACGCACACCCACGCACCCACACCACACACCACCAACCACACGCACACCACACGCACACCACACGCATACCCACACCACACCCACCCCCACACGCCCCACCCCCACCCACACGCACACCACCACCCCCGCCACCCACGCACACCCACACGCACACGCACACCACACGCACACCCACCCCACACCCACACCACACGCACACCCCACCCCCACCACACCACACCACACGCACCCCACCACACCCACACGCACACCACCGCACACCACACCACACCACCACCACACCACACGCACACGCCACGCACACGCACACGCACACGCACACCACACCACACACACGCACACGCACACGCACACGCACACGCACACGCACACGCACGCACCGCACCACGCACACGCACACGCACCGCCACGCACGCACACGCACACGCACACGCCACCACACACCACACCACACCACACCCCACACCACACCCACCACACACCCACACCACACCACACCCACACGCACAAACCCCAACCCACACCCACCACCACACCCCACACCACCACCACACCACACCACACCACACCACACCACACCACACCACACCACCCCACACCACACGCACACTCACACCACACCACACGCACACCACACCACACCCACACCACACCACACCACACGCACCGCACACCACACCCACCGCACCCACACCACCCACCCCACGCACACGCACACGCACACCACACGCCACCCACCCCCACCACCACCACCCCACGCACACCCACACCCACACACCCCACACCACACCACATCACACCACAAACACTCCACACCACACCACACGCACACGCACACGCACACGCACACGCACACCCCCACACGCACACCACACGCACACCACACGCACACGCACCACACCACACGCACACGCCACCCACCGCACACCACACCACCACCCCACGCACCCACCACCCACGCACACCACCACACGCCACCCACACCACACCACACACACGCACACACCACACCACCACACGCACCCACACCCACCCCCACCCACACCCCACGCACACCACACCCACCCCACACCACCCACCCACCACGCACCCCACACCCACACGCACACGCCAACCCACCCACACGCACACGCACACCACACCCACCACCGCACACCACACGCCCGCAACCCCACACCCACACGCACACGCACACGCACACGCACACCCACCCCCCCCACACCACACCACACGCACACGCACACCACACGCACACGCCACGCACACCCACACCACACCACCCACCCCCACACCACACGCACACGCCCACCACACCACACGCCCACACGCCCACACCACACACGCACACCACACGCACACCACACCACACGCACCCACACCACACCACACGCACACCACACCACACCACACCACACGCACACCACACCACCGCCACCCACCACACGCACACCACACGCACACCACACCACACGCACACGCACAACCCACCCACCCCACACGCCACCACACGCCACCACACGCACACGCACCCACACGCACCCCACACCACACGCCACCACACGCCACCCACGCCACCACACCACACCCACACGCACACCACACCACACCACACCCACCACACCCACACCCACACAACCCCACACCCCACACCCACACCCCACACGCCCACCCACCCCACACCCCACACCACACCCACACACCGCACACCACACCACACGCACCACCCACCACACCACCCACACGCACACCCACACCACACGCACACGCACACGCACACGCACACACACACACCACACGCACACGCACACGCACACGCACACGCACACGCCACGCGCACGCACGCGCACGCCACGCGCACGCACGCACACGCACGCACCGCCACGCACGCACCCACCACCACACCCACCACCCACACACACACACCAACACCACACACACCACACCACACCCACGCACACGCACACCACACGCACACCACACCACACGCACACCACACGCACACCACACGCACACGCCACCACCACACCACACGCACACGCACACCCACACGCACACCACACGCACACCACCACCCAACCGCACACGCACACGCACACGCACCCCACACGCACACGCCCACCCCACGCACACCCCACGCACACCACACCAACGCACACGCACACGCACACCACACGCACACCACACGCCACCACCCACACGCACCCACACCACACCACACCACACCACACGCACACCACACGCACACCACACGCACACCCACACCACACCCCACCCTCCACACCCCACGCCCAACGCAACGCACACGCACACCACACGCACACGCCACCACCCACACCAACGCACACCACACGCACCCACACCACACCACACCACACGCACACCCACCGCACCACACCACACGCCACGCCCAACGCACACCACGCACACGCACACGCACACGCACACCACACGACACGCACACGCACACGCACACGCACACGCACCGACACGCACAGCACAGCACACGCACACCACGCAACGCACACGCACACGCCACACACGCACACGCACACGCACACCACGCAACGCACACGCACAGCACACCACACGCACACGCCCACACGCACACGCACACCACGCACACGCACCCACGCACACACCACACCACACCACACCCCACCCCACCACCCGCACCCACCGCACACCACACCACACCCACACCACCCACACCACACCACACCCAACCACACGCACACCACCACCACACCACACCACACCCACCACACCACACCACACACCACACCACACCACACGCACACCACACGCACACGCACACCACACGCACCACCACGCACACGCACACCACACCACACGCACCACGCACCACGCACACGCACACGCACACGCACACGCACACGCACCCACGCAACCCGCCACCCACGCACACGCCCACGCACACGCACCGCCACGCCCACGCACGCACCACGCACACCCCACACGCACACCACACCACACCAACCACACCACACCACCACCACGCACACGCACCACGCACACGCACACGCACACGCACCCCACACGCACACCACACGCACACGCACACGCACACGCACACCACACGCACACGCACACGCACACGCACACCACACCACACGCACACCACACGACACGCACACGCACACCACACGCACACGCACACGCACACGCACACGCACACGCACGCACCCCACACGCACACGCACACCACACGCCACCACACGCACACCACACGCCCACCACACCACACGCACACGCACACCACACGCACACCACACGCACACGCACACGCACACCACACCACACCACCCCACGCCACGCACACGCACACGCACACGCACACGCCGCCCACGCCCACCCCACACCACACGCACACCACACGCACACCACACGCACACCACACCACACCACACCCACCACCCACACCACACGCACCACGCACGCACACGCACACGCACCACCCACGCACACGCACGCACACGCACGCACGCACACGCACGCACACGCACACGCACACGCACACGCACGCACGCACACGCACGCACACGCACACGCACACGCACGCCACGCACCCCACGCACCACCACCACCACGCACCACCCCGCACCCCACACGCACCACCACGCCACGCCACGCACCACGCCACGCACCGCACCACGCACCACGCACCCGCACACGCACCACGCCACGCACGCCACGCACCACGCACCACGCACCCGCACCGCACCACGCACCACGCACACGCACACGCACGCCGCACGCCGCACGCCGCACGCCACGCCGCACGCCGCACCACGCACCACGCACCACGCACCACGCACCACGCACCACGCACCACGCACCACGCACCCCACGCACCACGCACCACGCACCACGCACACCACGCACACGCACACGCACACCACACGCACACCACACCACACCACACGCACACCACACCACACCACACCACCACACGCACCACACGCACACCACACCACCACCACACCACGCACCCCCCACGCACACGCACCACGCACCCCACGCACACGCACACGCACCCCACGCACACGCACCACGCACCACGCACCACCACACGCACCACGCACCCCACGCACGCCACGCACCACGCACCACGCACACGCCACCGCCCAAAAGGGAAAGAAAAAGAAAAAAAAACCAAAAAACAAAGGAACGCCCAACGAAGGAAAAAGCCAGCCCGGCCCCACAAAGGGCCAAGGCCCCAAACCCCCAAAGCCACCCCCAAAAAACCAACCAAGCCCCCCACCAAACCAAAGAAGGGAAACAGCCGAAACAACGCCAAACCACAATTTTTGGAAAAGGAAAAGAAGAACGCCCAAGAAGACCAAATTTAAACCCCAAAAAAAAACGAGACAGAACAAAGATCCAACCCTTAAAAAAGGAACAAACCCATCCACAAGGGGAAACCCAAAGCCCAACAGAAACCCAAGCCCAAAAAAACACCAACCCCAAAAACCCCCCGGGCAACAGAAAAACCCCAAGAAAAAAAGAGAAACAACCCCCGCGGAGCAACCAAGAGACGACCCCCCAAAAAGCCGAGACCAAAAAACCCCAGACCCGGCCGGAAGAGAGCCCACCAAAAAAGGACCACGCACCAGCAACCAAAAAGAAACCAGCAAAAAAAACCCAACAAAGGAAAACCAAAGGGCCCCAAAGGCGGGACCAAGGGAAAAAAGCAACGGGAAAACCCAAAAGCCCACAAAAAGAAGAAAAAAGCAAAAAAGGGAAAAAACCCCGGGAAAAAGAAAAAAGGGGAAAGGAAACCAAAAACCCCCAAAAAAAGGGCCCAACAAAAAAAAAACAACCCCAAAAAAAAAACCCAAAGGGGAAAGGAAAAACCAACCCCAACAAACCCCCAAAACAAGCAAAAGGAAAAGAAAAGCAAAGGGGACCCAAAAACAACCCGGGAAGAAAAAAAGAGAGAACAAAACCGGACCAAAACACAGAAACGACCAAAAAAAACACCAAAAAAGAACCCGGAGAAAAAAGCAAAAAAGAAACGTTTCCCAAACCCTTTAAGAGGAAACAGGGAAAGGAACCCCCGGAAAGGGAAAACCAAAAAGACGAAAAAAAAAAAAAAAAAACCCCCCCCCGGAAAAAAGGGGGGGAAAAGCCCCCCCCAAAAAAAAGAAAGAAAAAAAAAAGAAACAAAAAGGGCCAAGGGAACCCAACCAAAGGAAAAAACCAAAGGAACAAGGGCAAAAAAGCCCCGGGTCAAAAACCAAAAAGGGAAAAAAACCCAATGTAAAATTTACCCCTTTTAAAAAAACAGCCCAAAAACAAAAATTTTTGGAAGTTTTTTAAAGGGTCCCTTTTTTTTGGGAAAAAAAAAAAAAAAGGGAAAGAGAACATTTAGGGAAAAAGGGAAAAAAAACGAAAGGGAGCAAGATTAAGGGAAAAGCAAAAAGGACAAAGGGAGGCCCCCAGGGACCCGCAAAAACCCACAACAGGGAAAAAAACCCCCAAAGAAAACGGAAAAAATGGGAAAAAAACAAACCAAAAACCCAAAAAAAAGAGACCCAAAAACCAAAAAAAAAAACGAAAAAAAAGACAAACCAAAACGAAAAGAAAAAAAAAACCCCCAAAAACCCCCAAAGGAAAAAAGCCCGGGAAAAAGAAATTAAACCCAAAAAAAAAAAAAAACCCCCAACCAAGAAAAAGTTTCCTTAAAAAACAAAAGACCCCCAAGAAAAAATTTTTAAGGGAAACCCACCAGGCGGGAAAAAAACCCAAGGGAAACCGCAAAAAAAAGGGGTTTAGAAAACTTTCCCAAACAACAAAATACCAAAAAATACCCACCAACCCAAAAAAGAAAAAAAAGCCAAAACCCAAAACCCAGACCAAAAAGAATCCCAATCCAAAAAGGATAAAGAAGGGCCCCCAAAAAAAAAGCCCCCAACCAAACACCAAACCAAAAGAAAGCCAAAAAACCCAAAAATAAAACCCCCCCAAAACTAAGCAAAAGCCCGCCCCCGAAACCCCCGAACAACCCCCGAACCAACCCAAACCCACCCAAAAACCAAACCCCCGCACATAAATCACCCAAAACAACACCCCCAAAACCAGACCCCAAAGCAAAGAAACCAACGACAACGAAAAACCCCAAAACCCGAAAGAAACCCGACAAAGAAAACAAAACCCCGAAAAACCCAAAATAACGAAAAACCCCGGGCAAGAACCCACAGCAAAAACCGGGAAAAAACCACAAACAAAACAACCAAAAAAAAAAAAAACCAAAAAGGGGCCACAACCAAAAAGGGCCAACTCCCCCCCAAAGAAAATTTCCAAAAAATTACCACCCCCAACCAAGACCCAAAACCACACCCCACCCCCACGCACCAGAAAAAACCCAACCAACCAACGGGAAAAGGCCCAACAACCCAAAAATACCGGCCCGCCGCCCCGGCCCCCCCAAAAAAAAGACACCCAAAACTCCCGAACCCAAAAACCAAACCCCCAAAAACCCCAAACCACCCAAAAAAAACCCACCCCCAAAAAACCAATCAAAACCCCGCAACTAAAAAACCCCAACACAAAAAAGCACCCCCCACCAACCCACCAACCCACCCAAACCCCCACCCCACACGCCAACCGCACAACCCCAAAACCCCACACCACCACCCACCCCCACCACACCACCCCCACACCAAAACCCAACGCAAGCACACCCAACCCACCCACCAAGCCAACCACCGCACCCACGCACCCCCGCACCCACCCCGCACGCACACCAAGCCAACACCAAACAAACCCAACCACAGCAACCAACCACCAAACCAACCACACAACCCCAGCCAAACACCACAAAACCCCCACCCCAAACCACACCCAACCACACCACCCACAGACAAACCCCAACCCAACACCAATAACCACACCACAAGCACAACAGAAACACAACACAACCCACAAACACCAACCCCACAGGAAACACAACCACACCCAACACCACAACCCCAACCCACCAACCAACCCAACCCCAAACACCACAACCCCCCAAGACACCACAAGACAAAAAAACCCCCACCCACCACCGCACCCACCGCACACCACACCACCAACCACCCACACGCCACACCACACCACACCCACCACCGCCACCCACACCACACCACCCCAACCACAGCCACCCACACGCACCACCCACATCAATATGTTTTTCAGTAAACGTTTGGTGCGGTATTATTGGTACCAAACCTTTTTTTTTAATTTTCCGAAAGATATCTAACTTTTTACGAAAGAATTTTGAACGTAATTAAAATTTGAATTATTTTCAACACGAGCACCACCACAATGGATTACTTGTGTGAAATTTACAGGAACGTTTTAATAATTGGATGAAATCGAGGTCCAATAAATAAAACAAAAATAAAACATTAACTGATACTTTTTGTTTTAATAAGACTTTAGTCAAATTTACTTTTAATTTTAAGAAAAAATTTATTTTAATCAAACTATATATTTTAAAAAATACGAAAGTTAAAAAAACTTTATTTATATTTAAAATGAATCATTTTTTTTTTTTTTTAAAAGAACCAATTCTTGATTTCAAAATTTAATTTTTTTCATAGCTATTAATTAAATTTTTATATGGAAAATTCAAAAAAATTAGTCAAGGAATGAAAGATACTTGTTGTTTTAAAATTTTTTTTAAAAAAATGTAAAATTATTGAATAAAATTTAGAATTTTAATATTAAAAGCTTTTTTTAACATTAATAATATTTAAAATTATAAACAATAGAAAAATTTAAAACTATTTTTTTTTTCAATTCTGTTTTTATTTCTACAATTTCCTATAAACATATAATATTTTTTTTATAAATACATATTTATATTAAAATATAAATTATTTAAAAATATTTAAGAATAGAACTGAACAAAATATTTACATAAAATCACAAAATTTAAATATTTAATTATTCATATAAATATTAATAGATAAAATACTTAAATTTTGTTTTTTAATTTTGAAATTTAATATAAAATTTTACGAATTAGAAATTTTTAAAGACATAAATTTAATACTTTTAGAATAATAAAAATAAAATTTTTTTTTGGTTTATAATATTAAAAAGTAATTTAGACACTAGAAAAATAATTAAATATTATTTAATTAATATTTTCACGTGCAAAAGTAGGTATAAATTTGTTATTTAAATTAAAATTTTCATATATCTTTGCATTAAAAATAAAAAATAATATTTAATAAAAATATGAAATTGTCACATTTAAAAATTTGTATTTAATATTATAAATAAATTTAAATAAATCATTAATTTTACATTTTATTAATATAATTTTTTATATATTTATATATGGTTAAAACAATGGTTTAATCATTTTATAAAATTCTATTTTGTCTATAAAAAATATAAAAATCTTTATTATAAGACCATTTAACAAATTGAAACTTCCTAAACATTTTATAATAGATAAATATTATATTTAGTAACATAAAAACAATGTTAAATTTGATATTATATATGAAATAATTCCTCAATTCTGTGTAATAATTTGAAATAACAAATTTCTAAAACAACATATGCATTGAGCATGAGTTAATAAAATTATATTAACCTTAATTTTACATTTCAATTATTATAACTGGTTTAAACATATTTTGGCGTACATACATTTAATACCACTTATTTATTGAATTGGTTTTTTTTAAATTTTAATGAATTAAATGAAAGGAAAAATTATTAAAGTAAAATGTTTCTCCATAAATTTAAATTTTTTACTTATGTTTAAATATAAAAAATATTAAAGTAATTTAAATAAGAACAACAATTTATTTTTGTTTTTTTTCTTAAAATTTTATGATTTCAAGTTCAAAAAAATTTAATACTTTTAAAAATTTTTAAATTTTGTTTAAATAATAAATTAAAAATTTTACAATCAATAATTTTTTATTTAAATAAATATCGATATTTATTGTCACCCAATAAAAAAAATGTTTTTTTTGAAAATTTTACAGGAGAAAGAAAATTTTTTTAAATCTGAATGTTTTATTAACATTTTCTTAAATGGTAAACAAAAATTACTAATTATTATTTTTAATCATTTTTTTTGAGATAGACAAAAATAAAATAAAAATAATTTTATTTTAATATTTTTTTATATTCAAATGGTAATTTCTTTATCAAAATGTCAATGCTAAAGCATATAATAAAAATAAATATTCAAAGTTAAAAAATTATTGAAACAACAAATTTAACTGTCGACTTTATTTCACTGCATTTAAAAAAGAAAATAAATTTTTAAAATTTTGTTCCAATTTATGGTAAAAAAATAAAACATTAAAAAAATTAATTATTAAAAAATTTTGGGGTTTTTAAATTTGAAAATTTCTGAATTTTAATAATAAATATCTATTATTGAAAACAGCTTAAATTAAGAAAACCAATAATCAAAATATTTAAAAAGAGGAAAAGAGCTTATTTCAGATTAAAAAAACACCTGATTAACCCTTAATGCATCATTATTTTCAAGGTTTCCGATAATCATATTTTTTTATTTCATTTTATAGTCAGGTTGTTCAACAATAAACCAAATTTTGAAAAATCATTTTGAGTTTTAAACTTAAATGGATTTTTTATATGAAATTAAAAATTATTTAGATTTTATTATACCTATCGGCATTTGGATAAGTTTAAAATTATTACCAGTCCACTTTTTTAAAAATTTTCATTTGTTGGTACATTCCAGAATAGTATTCTGAACCATCTGGGTACATAATAAAATAACTTTGATAAAAGAATGTAAAAAGCCAACAAAACCAAAATATCATTGAAAAACATGTTATTTCAATAAATCATTTAAATTGTTCAATATTCAAATTGTATCAACAAAAAAAAAACTTTTCTTGTGTTATCCTTATTTTAACAATTGTATTTTATATCATTGTCTGTAAAGCAGCAAAATCAGGAGTATGGTTCTGCAAACTTGACGTTCTTTGTTAACCATTGAATAAGAGACAAAACATTATCATTAATTTTTCTAAGACTTTTGCCCGTAATACGTTGTTGTTTTCTTGCTTAAATAGAACTAACACAAATTTTTCAACTGGTTCACAAGTAAAGATGCAAAATATGTCATATTTCATTTTATTATTGTTATTTCACAAAAGAGTTCAAAACGATATATATGAAATTTTCGTAAGCAGAATTTTATTTTTCTGCTGGTTTGTTTTCTTTTTATTGTAGTTTTTAAATAGATTTTATATTCTGTTGTTGTTTAAAGTTCCTCTTTTCATTGTTATTATATTTATGTTTAATTTTTAGTTTATTTGAGGCCCTGCTTTTGGATTATGCTGTATAAAAAATTTAGCAAAGAAACAATAAAGTATTTGTCTTTCTGTTGAATTACAATTTTTCCATAATTTGATTTTCTTTTGTTTCCCATTTGTATCAATATTTAGCATTTTTTTTGGTTTTAAATATAATTACATCAGTAAACAAATGCAAACGGAAATATACATTTTTTAAAGCTTGTGTGATGTTTTAGAATATTTCATCCCATAACACATTGCAACATTGTAAATTGTTAATGGTTTGTCTTTTAAAAACGAATCTAGTGCAATTATAATTTTGAATGGTACCCAACATCTGATTTTTTTAATATTGCAATTAAAATTTTAAACAGCTTTTGAGATATTTATTGATAAATGACTTCATTTTCCATTAGAATAATTGTATGAAAAAATTTCATTGTTTAACATACTTTTCTTGTAGAACATTTATATTGTTTTTCATTCAAAAAATTAAAAGAGGACATTTAACGTTAAACCATTTTAATAAAGTGCATTTTATTTTAAAATCATTGAACTATCAATTAATTTATGAAATTAAAGAAAATAAACTTACCCGCCAATTTGTATATCTGCGGTGAAACAACAAAGTTTTTCAACATTAAACTTAATATCACAAGACAGCAAAATCACAGTTTTACGTACTTGACAATTTGAGCTTGTACATTTACCATAAAAAAATAACTTTATTGTATACGCCTGGTTCATTGTTAAAAAGGGTAATTAAAGTGTAGAAATTTTAGAATAAAAAATTTTTTCTTGACGTCAATAAAGATGACATTTTAAACTTCACCTGGAAGTTAAAGTTTGACATTTTCAGGCGGCTGCCCTCCAGCGGATGCAAAATTAATGTTAAAACTCAAACAATTTGGAAATCAACGAAAACAAATGTATATTTAAGTTATAAAGATTAAAAGTACAATGATTAAAATAACATTTTAAAATAAAATCCGCCAGAAAATATCTTGCGTTCTGGAAATGTCTTTAATTTTCCTCTTTAATGAATTTACACTTGTACTAATGCAAAAATTTTCAAGATATCTTTTTTGTTGCCAAGATTTCAATATAACGCTTGTGCTGGATTTCCCCCATGGCGCTTCAAGATTAAATCGCGCCGTCCAAACAGTGTATGATTCTTTTAACAATTTGTATTCTGTATACAATTTTAAGAAAAAATATAGGAACACTACTTATTTTATGGATTATGTTTGAGCATTTTTTCCATATTTCAAAAAAACGATTCATACTCGTACAAAGCAAATATGTGTTATATAAATTTGGGAAAGATTCACAACTGTAAATGATTTAATTTTTTTTGGCTATCAATTTTTATCACAGGTTTTCCAATGTCGTCTACCATCAAATTGTAACGACAGTGAGAACCAATAATGAAAACGATCTAAAAATCAAAATATAAAGACTTGTTTTCATTCTGTTTAAACTTTTCATTAACAAGTATTTTCGTCCACTTTATAAAATTTTTAAATTTCTTTTAAATACTTTTTTTATATCCTTCACTGCTTTTTAGATATGCAATTTCAAGTATTTGCATATACGCCACGAATGCTCAATAATGATTTTATCATCGAATAATACATTGTCGACTTTTCCAGTTGCTAATTCAAATAACTAATTGCGGTTTCAAGTAAATATTTTTTTTTATACCATTTTAGAAATAAAAAGTTCATAGATTTTGCTATCTTTGGTTAACATTTAGTAAAGGCTTCAGTAATTTCTTGGCGTTAGTTCTAAATCCATCATATTTAACAATGTAATATTTTAATTTACACAAATAGGAAAAATTTAATAAAATATTACAATAACACGGAGAATCTTCAAAGTTTAATGCATTATTTAAATTTTGTTAAACAAATTCAAAAATATTAATTTTAAAATTTTATTAAAACATAAAAAAATTTATTTAAATTTGTTTTTAGAAAATCTTTAATTTCTTTCATTAAATTTTGCTTTATGTAGAATGATTAAATTTTTTACATAAAGACAAAATTTTAACATTTTAAATGACATTATCATTCAAAACATCGTATTCAAATCATACGATAAACATTTAATTTTAAAATTAGTAATAATTTTAATTTTTAATGCAATATTTTTACACGCCATGTAAATCTAAGTATTTATTTTCACAAAATTATTTTTCCTTATTTAATTTTAAAAATCTGAAGAAGAAATGTATGTTTTTGAACAAAGGACTTTTTTTATAGTATTTGGGCCCACGCCGTAAATTTATTTAAAATAATATACTATTTTTTGCAAAAAATGAAACAGTAATATAGGTTAAAAAATTAAATAAAACTTTGTGATCTAAAAGTTATTTTTATTAAGACGATAAATACAATTTTATCAGAGTAAAAAACCATACGAGAAAGCCAATGGATTCATTTTCACAATCGAAGTTCATTTTACGTCTTGATAACATTTCTTTTTTTATAGCGAATTTTAACGAAAAATTAAAAGAAATATTAATCATAGTCAGTTTTAAAATTTCAGTATTTTATTGACCAATAAAAGAAATTTTGTTTATCAGAATTTTTTTTACTTTTCTGAATACATCAAGTAAAATGAGTGAAAATAATTAAGCCATTTGAACAAGAAAATTCCCCAGATGTTAAAACATATGGACATAAATCATTTCCCAAAATCGAGATTTCTATACAAAAAAATATATCTTTCTGAAAAACAAAGAGTAAAACTTTTACTGGCATTTTAAAAGTCAAAGAAATGAAATCAACTTGTATTATTTCGAGATAAAGTCTGCTAGTGAATGAAAATTGTGATTTTCAAAGTAAATAATATGTCAAGTGTTCTCCAAAAATTAACATACTGTTTTCAGATACAGCAAATGATTGCACTGCTGAAGAAGCTATGATTTATAAGTCAAAAGTCCAAATTTTGAATGGATATGAGATTTTAAACGAATTCAGATGGATACTGTTTAATAAAACGTTTAGAAACGGGACTTCATAATTTGGTTTTTAAATTACAGGTTTTCAATTTTATGGGGTTTCAAGAATTGTAAAAACTAGAAATTCTAATTGATGATCGATAATCTGTCATAACGTCTCAGTTATTGACAAAAAACTCAAGATTTATTTTTCCCACTGATAAAATGTTTTAATATTTTTATTGTGAGAAAATACGCTTTATAAAAGCCTCACCAAAAGTTCTTCATCAACTATGACAGAGAAATGTAATTCAATGTAAGATACCATAATATTCCTAAGAAAAATTGCGACTTTTAAATTGAATTCAGAAATGTAACTGGATTATTTTCGGTCTGCAGCCACTGCTAAATTTTGCTGACCATGGTAAAACATAGATGAAATATCTTGTCGTAAACTTATATGAAAACTAGGAAAAAAAATTGATGTTAAAATATGTAAAAGTTTTAATTATCGTCTATCTTTCAATGAAACATTCTGTTCCAAAATTTGATATTTAATGCAATTGAATTATTATTAATGTAAATAAAATGAAAAATAAGTTGTATATTTATATAAATAAAATTTAAAATTGGTTGTCTGGTCGACTTTTTAAATATGCAACTGTTACAAAATATTTGTCGAACTTGGTTTTCACGTGTTTTATATTTGTTTTCAGTGATTAAAATCAAATTTTATTATGAAAATTTAAATATTATATACTAGTAAAATGAAAATATGATCGAAAATTTGTTTTTCAACAACGTACATGACAAGGTCGAGAATGACAAAAACCGGCTGTTGACTGTTTTTAAATAATCTCTTAATTTTGTTAAAAAAATGCAATGTTAAAAACGTCGCACACGTAAAAAAAGAATTTGTCAAAATTCACTTGCTTATAATGGCTTATTTCACCACTTGAATATGTCTACTATTTCTAGTTTACTGTTAAATTCAACTTTATTCCTCTAAAGTGAAACTTTATCTATTGAGGGTTGTTAAAGCACACTTTAACAATTGCTATAGAAACAAAATATAAGTCAAAAAAATACCAGTTTGTAAGTATGGCCTAAAAACTGTAAAGAAACGTTCTGTACTTATGTGTTTTAGAATAAATTAGGTGCGGACCATCCTGTATGTAAGATTTCATAAGTTTACGCGATATTGCACAACAATAATTTATTCATCACCGCTGACGTGTATTTCTAAGAAACCGTAAGTTTCTGCACGTCAGAACGATTTTAACCAATCCATAACGGCATCCCCGCACGGTAGCCCGAAGCCCACAGATGCACCTTTATAAACTCGCGACGCCATAGAAGAGATGAATCCAGTAGATTCAAGTTCCGATATCCAGCCCGCCCGTTCCCGCCCGACCGTTCCCGAGCCCCAGTTAGCCAGCAGCCGCCCCGTTCCGTTTGCTTGGCGTAAGACCCCTGTTGTTCCGACGAAGAGTCCTCGCGATCGGGCAACCTAAAGTTCAATTCTGTACTGCTATTTAGACACGTAAGTTGTAAAGTTATACATTCTGACAATTTACACTCAAACACTACAGACCGTAAATAATTCCGGGCTGAGCTCCAGGAGTTATACTCACTAAACCTAGAAACGCAGGGTAACCCCGGTAATACCAAATACACTAACACCTAGAGTCACGAGGGTAGATCCCATCGTCACTCGCCACCAAAAGTAACCTAGAGGAACGCAGGGTAGCCCCGACGTATCTCCCACCACTTGAGGGTGAAGGGTTGTTACAGGGCTGTAAAGACCTACGACCTTTCTCTTAGTATACAGTAAAGACAGGCCGTCGCCTCGTTTCTGGGATTACTGAAACCCGCTCGAAACTTATACACTATCTACAGACAAACTAATAACCATACACGGTGTCTTTGAATTGCAGAGGAATACCCCATAACCTGTAGTATAAATTTGTGTCCAAACCATCGTAAATACCTGGTGCAGAACGTTTGTAAATAAATTAGAGTACGTGATTTTCTATCTTTACGTAAACCTTAGAGTAGTTTTTATTAAGTATTTTGTTCCCGATTAATTATAAATAATTAAACTTAGTATAGAGATCGGTAATTAATTTAGTTAGATAAATATCTAATTGCCTACATTAAACCGGTTATAAAAGAAAAGACCGTCGAGACTCGCGGAACGCGCTTTCGCGTTATTATTTCCCGAGGAGTAGACATCCTTGCTTCAGCGCTTCCAGAGTTACTAAAACAAACACGATATCGATTTTCTCAAACGATTCAGTTCATTGCGCTGGCGCTTCAACAACCCTATCAGCAAACCTCGCGCTACCGTCAACAGGACCGTAATCTAAACTTGCCTTTGGTAAGGAATAGATTAAAAACTCTTTTTTACAGAAGCGACTTCGCACCCAGTGACGCCAGGACCCGGACCAGAATTTATAATTTTGTTAATTATTTATTTTATATTGTAAATATTTGTTAATATACTTTAAAATGCTTTACGGTTTTATTTAAGGTTACAGTGTTAAGCCCATCCAGTATTACTACGAACCACACCCCGTTTATAAAATAAACCCGATTGAGCAAAGCCGAGGCAAATAAAACCGCGTTGGGTTACCAAACCAGAAGGGCGCAATAAAAATAAGTATAGCACCCAAAAGTAAGGGGCATTAAAGTGGCACCTAAACGTGGGGCTCGAAAACACTGAACACCTTAAATAATTTTCCGTTTACAGATTCCAAAAGGACCGCAGAAGTACCAGTAATCACATATTTTTGTTTTCCAGAGACACTAATCTGTCTGTTACAGGATGAGTATGAGGACTCTGAAGATACCGACACCAGAGTGGGATGGATTTACCATCTCAAGAAGGATGAATTAGCAACCGAAGCTAGGAAAAAACTAGAGACAGGAGGAATTGATGCACTTCGAGGGATAATAAAATACTTACGCACCGGAGAAGGACAAGTAACCACACTGACACCAGAAATACTAACATTAACCGCTCCGATACCCCACCACCAGCTGGGGAACACCTAGACATTACCGGAACCAGACGCGCCGATATTTGCGATAGAATACGCAAATGGGGTGTGAAATACGACGGTATCAGCGATCCGATTTCTTTCTTGGAAAGAGAGAGTTACAAACCTGCTACAACATCACCGGTGATCTATTACTCGCCCTTCCGGAATTAAAAGGAAAGCACCCTGTTATGGTACAGAAACCATCAACAATCCTGGACGACTTGGAAAGATTTCTTGGTCAGTTTTAAAATACAATTTTACCACCGCGACATCAATTTCAACTAGAGGAAAATCCGAAATAGATTGCAAAAACCCCGAGAAAAAGCTACGGAATACGTAACCGCCGTCCTGACCCTAATGCGACGCCATGGAAACATGTCGAGAAAGAACAACTACAACGTATGTATGACAACCTGAGGGTGGAATATAAATATTACATCCGCCAGAGAGATTTCAAAGACCTGACCGAACTTCCGAGTTGGCCACCCAATTCGAAATGCTACCTGAGGACACCCGCCGTCTCCCAGTCCAAACCGCCAGAAGGTACACTTTAGTGGTCTAACACCAGCACCTGACACACCAGCAAACCGTCCCCGTGAAATCAACACCACTAAAACCGTTCCAACATATCACCACCCTGTATGACCGCTCCACCGTCTGCTGGAGATGTGGAAAACCGGACACTTCAAAGAGGGTGTAGAGAACCGTTTAAAGCTTTTTGCTCGAGATGCAGCAAAGAAGGTGTATTATCCCGGACTGCCCCTGTCCGCGGTCGGAAAACCCAGACGCCGGTAAAGGGACACCAGGAACTTTTACTACCCCGGCTTACACCTGGAAACAAAACAACCGCCAGCGAGTGGACCACGGCTACAAACCGTAGCGCAGTTTACACGAAGGAAACCCATAAAAGATTAGATCGTTCCTACGATGATAGACTCTTCCTAGAGATTATGGTCTTTAACAAAACCATCAATGCTTTAATTGATACCGGAGCCTCCCGAACATATATAGGCGAGAAAGTAAAGAATTTACTAATTAACAATATATTCCGAGCACGCTAAAGCTGCAACTGTACGTCTTGCCGACAGTTCCATGACTGAAACCCGGGCTTATACATTTTCCCGCCAAGATAGGCACGAAAACTCTCCAGTTACCGGGCTATTACATACCCCAACTGTCCACCAATTGTGATTGGATTAGACGCGCTGGAACATCTTCAGGCCACTCTACACATACCCAGAAACAACTAGAAATCGCCGGAATACGTATCCCTTGCAAAGTTCCGTACAAGGAGGCTTGAGTGGAATACATGGACCAGACAAAGACCAGCTGCCCGAGTTAAACGAATTCCTGGAAACCGAGTTGAGGAAATTCACAAAGGTAACAGGAAAAGCCAAAGATGTTATACATAAGATCACGCTCGTGCCCGATGCTAAACCGATCAAACAGCGATACTATCCCGCAATCCAGCAATGCAAGAACTTATCAATCAAGAGGTTGATAATATGCTCGCAGAGGACATAAAGAACCGTCCCACAGCCCGTGGAGTTCTCCCGTAGTGTTGGTTAAGAAACCAACTGGTTCATATCGATTCTGCGTCGACTTTCGAAAAGTTAACCAGGTCACCATCAAAGATGCATACCCGTTACCATATATTCAAGGCATCTTAGACCAGTGCGAGAAGCAAGCTATATCAGTACCTTAGACCTGAAACAAGGATACTGGCAAATTCCCTAGAAGATGGAAGTAAATCCATCACCGCTTTTACAGTGCCCGGCCGTGGACTATACCAATTCAAAGTTCTACTGTTTGGACTTCATTCCGCCCCTGCTACATTCCAGAGATTCCTAGATTCTATTATTGGTCCAGAACTGATTGGACGCTTTTGTATATCTAGATGATATCATGTCCTGGGAAAAACATTTCAAGAACACCTTAAACCTACGGAAGTATTCAAGAGACTACGTGATAACGGACTTCAACTACAACCAGACAAATGCTACTTCTGTCAACCCAACTCAAATATTTGGGACACGTCCACCGCAAAAGGAATTTTACCTGATCCAGAAAAAATCGACGCAATATCCAAATACCCGCCCCCGTACCGTTAAGCAACCCGTCAATTTTGGGACTGGCTCGTGGTACCGCAAATATGTTAGCGGCTTTGCGAAACTAAGTCAACCGCTACCGAACTCTTGAAAAGAACACCAGATATCAGTGGACCGACACACAAAATCACGCCTTTGAAGCCATTAAACAAGCATTGACCGCCCCCGTATTAGCCTGTCCGGATTTTAATCAACCTTTGTATTACAAACCGACGCAAGTACCACCGGAATTGGAGCCGTTAACACAAGGACAAGCACCGAATGAACGAGTGATAGCGTACATCAGCAGGGCATTGAACCCCGCGGAAAGGAATTACTCGACGATTGAACAAGAGGGGCCGTAGTATGGTCCATACAAAACTAAAAAGTTACCTAGAGGGTTATAAATTCCGTGTTAACCGATCATAGAAGTCTCAAGTGGCTTCGCACGCTAGAAAACCGACATCCCGTCTAGGCTGGATAATGGAACTAAACAGTTCGACTTCCAGGTGGAGTACCGTAAAGGGCACTGAACAATGTGGCCGACGCGCTATCTCGCTTACACGAGGACTATAAAGTAAAAGCCGACCTGTCTCCATTAGAGGTGGAGGAAACCGAAGAAATAACCTGTCCGTGGTATAAATACTTGATACAACAAGTCCGAGAACACCCTGATCAACACCCAGATATAAAATGAGGAAGGTCAACTATTTAAATCATTCCCTGATCCGACACCCGAAAAGAGATGGAAGCCATCCCGTTGGAAAATTTGTATACCGCTAGAAAAACGCCGAGATATCCTGGAAGAATGTCACGATGTCCCACCGCAGGAAAATTGCGAAAACGCTATGCCGCATATACCGCAATTACTACTGGCCCACCATAAAATCCGACGTGATAAAATAAAAACGTGAAAGTTGTCAGACTTATAAAGGTAGTACGCAAAAGCCGCAAGGAGAAATGTACTTTTCGCGACCTGGACATCCGTGGAATAATGTAAGTACCGACCTTATCGGACCCGCCGCGTTCCAAGAAAGGCTATAAATTCCTGTTAGTTTTTCAAGACCGGTTAACTAAGTGGGTCGAACTTAAACCGCTCCGTAACGCTACCAGTCCGCGATTATCCAAGCGTTAAAGAACAAATAATATACCGCTTTGGAACTCCCCGACACCTGATCTCGATAACGGCCCACAATATACCAGCAAATTATTCCGCACGTTCTTGAAGGAGCATGGAATCAACCATCGTTCTACTCCACCATACTCCCCATGCCAACCCGGTGGAAAGAACCAATAAAGTGATCGGGACGATGATCGCACAATTTAACGAAAAACCAGCGAGAGGGGACGCTCACCTGCCTGAAATAGCCTTCGCTATCAATACCGTACAGCATGGATCAACTGGTTTCTCCCGCCTTACTTAATCTCGGGAGAATTAGAACCACCTAGGGCATGGTCAACCCAGAAACAACCGCCGACAACAGAAGCAACCGCCGTAACCGCAGCTGATCAAGCGCAACACATGAAGTATTTAAAAGATCTACAAGAACTTGCTAGAGATTCATTAGCAAAGACCTTTGAAGTACAACGGTATCATTACAACCTGCGTCACCGAGCCTACCGCCCCCGCAAAGGAGATCTCGTATATCGTAAAACCATTACCTGTCAAGCAAAGCGAAAGAATTTTCCGCGAAATTAGCGAAAAATATGCCGGTCCTTACCTTGTGTATAAAATCAAATCGCCCGTAATTGTCGAGCTCCGAGAACCCGGTAGTAGGAAAAGGCGGGAGAAGCGCATGTAAAAGATTTGAGAAATGCGACTGACGTCACCGATCAGACTAGAACAACGACCAATGGTAACGTTGAAAATTTAACGGCTATTAAAACCCGCGTATCGAAATCAATAAAAGCAAAGGATAAAACCAGAAATGCTTCCCACAACATGGCCCCTTTAAACAATGCCTCCGCCGAAAGACTCCGGTAAGAATATCGCCATGGCAGCCCCACCACTACCGCAAACCCGGGACCGAAGACTTGGACGCAGCGTTTTGACGCGTCGCACCCGGTCCGGGACCAAACTCCGGCCCGCCCCGCACACCGTCTCCAGGACCATCCGGGATGCGGAATGGTATTGGTCACCACCCCGGCTCCACACGGATGGTAGACCGAAGACCCCGGACACACCGGAACATCTACGCCGGACGGCCGAGGTCACAGAAAGAAAAGGACCTACGGATCCAAGAGGTCCGAACAGGCCCACCTTATGCCGCCACCCCGGTGTACCTTAACCGCCGACAGCGACGCAATCGCCGCCGCGTCAGCGTAATCACGCCCGACGGCGCCAGAATAAAAGTAAAGCGGACGGATCTTCCGCAAGAAGAGGAAAGGGTGGTATGTAAAGAACCAGCGTTCTGTACGAAGTGTTTTAGAATAAATTAGGTGCGGACCATCCTTTGTAAGATTTCATAAGTTTACGCGATATTGCACAACGAATAATTTATTCATCACCGCTGACGTGTATTCTAAGAAACCGTAAGTTTCTGCACGTCAGAACGATTTTAACCAATCGCATAAGGCATCCCCGCACGGTAGCCCGAAACCGCCCACAGATGCACCTTTATAAACTCGCGACGCGCATAGTAAAGGGGAGATGAATTCAAGATTCAAGTTAAGCCGATATCCAGCAGCCGCCACCGTTCCGTTGAGCAAGCACCGACCTGTTAGTCACCGACGAAAGAAATTTGAATCTCCGTAGATTCAAAAGGCCGATATCCAGCAGGCCACCTTCCGTTTGCTTAGCACCGACTTGTTGTTCGTCGACGAAGAGTCCGTCGCGATCGGGCAACCTAAAGTTCAATTCTGTACTGCTATTTAAAGACACGTAAGTTGTAAAGTTATACATTCTGACAATTTACACTCAAACACTACAGACCGTAAATAATTCCGGGCTGAGCTCCAGGAGTTATACTGCACTAACACCTAGAGTAGCACGCAGGGTAACCCCGACGTAATACCAAATACAACACCTAGAGTCACGCAGGGTAGATCCCATCGTCACTCGCCCCACAAAGTATACCTAGAGGAACGCAGGGTAGCCCCGACGTATCTCGCCACCACTTGAGGGTGAAGGGTTGTTACAGGGCTGTAAAGACCTACGACCTTTCTCTTAGTATATACAGTAAAGACAGGCCGTCGCCTTCGTTTCTGGAAATTACTGGACCCGCTCGAAACTTATACACTATCTACAGACAACACGTAATAACCATACACGGTGTCTTTGAATTGCAGAGGAATACCTCCATAACCTGTAGTAAATTTGTCGTCCACCGAACCATCGTAAATACCTGGTGCACGAACGTTTGTAAATAAATTAGAGTACGTAGATTTTCTATCTTTACGTAAACCTTAGAGTAGTTTTATATTAAGTATTTTTGTTTCCTGATTAATTATAAATAATTAAACTTAGTATAGAGATCGGTAATTAATTTAGTTAGATAAATTATCTAATTGCCTACATTAAACCGTTTATAAACAGAGAAAGACCGTCGAGAGCTCGCGTTTGCAGACGCGCTTTCGCGTGTTTATTCCCGAGGAGTAGGACATCCTGCTTCAGCGCTTCAGAGTTACTGACATACAAACACGATATCGATTTTCTCAAACGATTCAAGTTCATTGCGCTGGCGCTTCAATCAACCACTGCATCGAATAACACTCGCGCTACCGTGCATACAGGACCGTAATCTACACTTGGCCTTTTTTGGTAAGGAATAGATTAAAACAACTCTTTTGTTTACAGAAGCGACTTCGCACCCAGTGACGCCAGGACCCGGACCAGGAATTCTCCAAATACTTTGTTAATTACCATTTATTTTAGTATTGTAAATATTTGAATATACGTGTTAAAAATGCTTTACGGATTTTATTTAAGGTTACAGTGTTAAGCCCTCCAGTATTACTACGAACCACACCCCGTTTATAAAATAAACCCGATTGAGCAAAGCCGAGGCAAGATAAAACCGCGTGGGTTAAAACCAGAAGGGCGCAATATAAATATAAGTATAGCACCAAGGGGCGCGTTACACGGAGTAACGCATAACGGCACAGCACAATCGGGGCAGTAATATCTAGTTTATCTGCGAAACTTCTTGTCACCTGCATCTCGAACTCTGCTACATATTCCACACTGACGTGCAGGATTTGTTTTTTTCTCCGTTCCTGGAATATATTCAGGAAAATGGCGTTCTGTAAGCCTAAGCGGAGGCAGTTGTGCCGAAGGCCATCCTTGCCTGCGGGAGGATTCAGGTTGATGATATTTCTCTATTATTTGCTCATAGGCTTCATTCTATAGTTCATGGCTGATTTGGTTCGTCCAGATTTGCGAAACAATACAAAAGAATTCCAACAAATGAAAAAATATTTTCCCCCTCTTTCTCGGTAGTCTGTAATCTGCTAAATGTTGATCGACACGATCCACTCCTCCCATCGTATGATTATAATCGAGGACAACCTTAGGCTTAACTTTGACCTCCGATCTTTTCTCTACCTCTCCACAAATGTATGTGGAAATAGTTGAAATCAAATTATTTTCTTTCTATCTTTCAATTTGAGTGCACAAACTTTCCCTCTTTGGAAAGCAATCAGTTCTCCTTTCCGTAGCTTTTTAGATTTTAGTTCTTTCGGTACCTCTTTTCTTGAAGTTTTTAGCTTTCCGTAAACATTAATCTTATTTGCAATAGGTAGGTCAGCAAGTTGCGGCGAATTATAAAAATTGTCCTTGGTCAAACAATATCCTTGATTTAGCAATTGTTGTGAAAATTTATACGTCGAGTCGAGATTCGTCTGCTTTCCGGTGTATATCACAAGGTTCCAAACGTAACCACTTTTGAACTCACACACAAAACAAGTTTTTATTCCAAATTGAGCTCCTTTGAGGGGTATATATTATATCCAGCCAAGTCGTCATTTATATAATAAAAGGCTTTCGTTAATTTGCCTTTGAGGTGTTACTGCATCATTCTAGATAATTTTGTATATATGGGCCAAATTCGGGTTTGGACGTTCTCCGTCAACACAGTCTTCATTGTTCGGGAAATGAGGATTTTGGCTTATTGCTTCAACGCTCATACACTTTGTAAAGAAGGGTGTCGCAAATAATGGATTTTTGGACCAATACTGTCGTACCTCGGGTTTTTTTATAACACTTTGCAATATAATAAGTAGAGAGCGGATTTTATGCACTATAAAATGCCGAAATATGTGCATATGTATGCACTTAAAAACCTTAAAATATGCATCAAAAATGCATTATTAATTCAAAATATGCAAAATATGCATAAATATTGAATCTTCTATTTACCTGTGTTAATTCCAAATTATAACATTAATATATAAAAAAAGTATATATGCTTGTAATTTTTTAATAGGAAAAAGATAAATTGCATACAAACTTATTATTTTAACATTCAAAATTATGTGTTATTTAAAACTTCATATTTACTTATACACTATACATTTATAAAACTGCACCTCTCATTAGTACTTACAAAGCAATTATTATTTTAACATTATTTTAAAATTATGTGTTATTTAAAATTACATATTTACTTATACGCTATAGATTTATAAAGATTACACCTCTCATTGCTATTTGCAAAACAATTTATAACTAAATATTTTTCCAAGTTTTCCGGCAGAAAATTTTGGCGTCTGTCCGATAGTATGTTTTTGTACAAAGAAAACTTCTTTCTACATCCACAGAAGTTATGGGTGCATATTTTAATGCGGCTAATATGGCCAAATCTAAATTTATAACAAGATCATCGGAATTTTCCTCAAGTTTCAGAACTTTATTATTAACTTTTAGTAACAACCGATATCCACTGTTTTTTGTAAAATTTCATTTAATTTATTAGAAATAGTTTTACCAATATTTCCTGAAACAGCAGAAATCAGCTGTTGAAATTTATTAATTATTTGCATAGATTCATTTAATGACAATGCTTCCGTTTCTAATTTAGCAATGGTTGAACTTACAAAATAGTAATTTGCTTTTATAAATGCCAGCTCATTGCGCAATTGTGTTTTCTTTAAAACGGATTGAGGTTTTTGAACGTAAGTACTTGAATTATCAGAAATTTCTAAAACTAACTCCTTTATTTTTTCCAAATGATCTGCATAAAGAAGAGCTGGATTTAACCAAGTACCCCAACGCGTAATCACAGGCTCTGGTGGTAGAGGAATATTAGGTAACTTTTCTTTGTACAATTGAATTCGTAACGGAGCTTTTAAAAACACTTTCTTTATACTACTTATTAAACTATTTACTAATGGAAATTGATTACGAATTGTTTCTGCTACTCTATTAATACCCTGTGCGAGACATGTTACATGTATTAAATTTTCATAAAATAATTTTACCATATACGGTGCTGCATCAGACAGCATTAAAACTATTTTATCTGTTGCAACAATATCAGGAATAAAAAATTGCATGAAAGCTTCGTTTATGAAGCGAACTATTGTTGCATGATTGGTTTTCTCAAGAACTTTGGAAGCGATTAAATATGATATACTAGACTGCGCCTCACTTAAATAACCAATCATTAAATTTGCAACATATCGCCCGCAACAATCTGTAGTTTCATCTACTATAAAATAAAGATATTTATTTTTTGTAATTTTCTTTATATGCCCCATAGTTTCAAGATATAAATCATTAATATACCTTTTCCGAAACGTGCTTTCATCTGGCACTTGCTTTTTATTAATTTTTTCTAAAAATGACCTAAAACTAGGATTTTGCAATTTCTTTAATGGAATATTGGCTTTAACAAGTGCACTACACAATTCGAAATTAAATTCCTCTTGTGCATTTCTTTTGGGCGTTTCTTGAAACAACGACTGGGGCAAAGGTGTCTGACAAGCTTTTGTTTTCTTAAATGTTTCTAATTTTCTTTTATGAAGAGAGGTTTCAATCTGCTGTGTAACTTGAGATTTCCTTTCGCACATGATCTAAGGAAAAATTGATTTTAAAAATAAGTATCTAATTGCGTTTAAAAACTGATAAAACGGTGAATTCAATAACCTATATCAATTAATAAGGGTTTAATTTCCGAAATCAATTAAAAATATGTAATGGTACTTACTATTTTTCCCAGGCTATGCAAAACACTTTTTCATCATCCAGACGTATCCATACTTGAACTAAACTATTTTTAACTTTCGGCATCTTGAAGTTCACTTAACAAAGCCGTACCATTCAGTTACGTCTTCGCCCAAAGAATGTTTAAAATTTTGCATTTTGTCCGTTACTCTCAAATTATTTTCAAGAAGGATTAACTAACTAAACACTTACCTTGAAAAAGTCCAAATAACTTTAACCCTTGATTGCGGGAATTCCCTCAATCAATGCTTCAACTATCTACTTAGGTACCATTGGAATTTTCAAATACTGCGAAATAGCGGCATTGAAACTTCATAATCCGGAAGTATTAACGTTGCACTTAACTGCAGGTAATAATCTTTCTTTAAACCTGTCTTATTCATATAAAAATAAATTTCTTAGTTAGACACAATAACAAAATTTAAAATAAGTTAGAATAATGCATTTTAAAGCGAATTTGGAAAATATAGAAAAAATGCGAAATATATGTTAATTATGAATGAAAAGGCAAAATATGCATAAAATTGCAATATATGCAGTATTTGGCGAAATATGCAAAAATTAATTAATGTCAAATGATTGCATTTAGTGCAATTCGTCTAAAAACAAAACGATATTCTTCAACTATAAAAAATAAGCGATATGCATTTTGCATAAAATCCTCACTCTAATAATAAGACTTACACTTTCATTTCTTCAGAAGTTACCGGATACCATTTTTTCCCTCTTTTTTGTTGTTCTGCATACCGGTTGGTTTCAACTATAATATGCCCAATCAAGTCATAATCCAAAAAAATGTTCAAAAAACTGCAGTATGTTCCAGTCAGTAGTTTCAGCATTCATAGTTGGAAGGGCCATAAATGGAAAAGCTGGAGGTGCTGCAGCATTAGGTGGTAATTCGCATCAAGTACGCACGGCAGACATATCAACATTCAACAGAAATTTTGAGGTATTATCTGAAGAATTATCGAGATTTGTATCAGACCTACTTTCGTGAATATTTTCTTCGATGTTTGAATCATCTGAATCACCATATACCATTTCCTCATCAGAATTCCCATTGAACTATAAATTGTACAAAATGTTTTTCACGTGAACGGAGTGCAGCAAATAGATACATTCAAGCGCTACAATAACGTACTTATCTCACTTCAGAGGAAATAGTAAATTAAAGTCACGCCGCAAGGGCGAATCGAGTGGGGAAGCTGTAGTGGGAGCGAAACGATCTTAATAGGATAGGTGCAATGCTAACAGAATAAATTTTATATGCCCCAGTTAGCTTGGGTTAGCAAAAATTGAAACCCAGTTATCTCGGGTGAATACGTTAAGCGGTTAAGTACATTTAAATATATTTCTTTACTCATGAGGTAAATTAATATAAAAATCGTCGTACTCCTGATTTAAACCTTGAGGTAATGCTTTTAAGTATTGGTATTTGTCTTTTTTTACGTTCCCGTATACTATATGAAGTACACAATGACTATTAACCAAGAATAGACCCAGCATTCCACATCATTTTGTAAGGAATTGTTTGGCTCCAAAAGAACTCTAGGGCAAAGGGGTAAAGGGAGGGGAGCGTTCAGGTAGCGACATAGGCGTACATTTCTGGCGGGACTATGGTTATTAATAATGTCAATGTAACCAAACAATAAACAATTAAAGACAACGCTATCATATATTTTTTTATTAAAAAGTTGTAGTAAAATGTGAAACAGTATTTGCGTTTCAGGTTAATAAGCACACAAAATATGAATTTTCTAATTTTTGCTTTACTAGAGGTCTTTGCAAATAATTAATGTTACGTCTATGATTTGTTTACTTACCGATAAAATGTTAGATTACGATTTAAATAGTCCATTATAACACTTGAGTTATACAAAAAACAACAAATAATAACGTTCGAAAAAACACTGCGATAATAATCAAAACAATCGTCAGAATCAGATGTTGTCAACTATGGGGGCAGTCATCTTCTGGCAGTTTGCAGTTATGTTGGGACACATACAATTGTAAACAAATAGGGCTATTCTTGATCAATAGTCATTGGAAGTATAGAAAAGGGAATGTATGGAAGTATAGAAAAGGGAATGTATTGCGATCATGAAAAAATTCGACCTTGAGATTTTGACGGAACTTTACGTTTTAAGGTCCCTGAATCAATTTTGATCATTTTTGGCATGACGTCTGTGTGTGTGCTGGAGCTATGAAATTTGGCATACGCCTATTATAGTAAAATCGTAAATCGGTATCAAATTTTGGGATATGTACTATTACTAGAAGTACCTGTTAACTTGCACAATACAGTTTTCAAATTTTTTCAAGTAAACTATTCGTTTAAATGGAGTTATTAAATTGAAATTTCTCACAAGTATGCAAATATAAAAAATCTATTAAACATGAAATTTTAAGCTGATTGAGTCACTAGAAATGGTATTTAAATACAAAAATTATTCTTATATAAATTGAGATTTAACTAAGATTTTCGACTCGGATGCTACAGAATCAATATAAATTGTAAAAAAAACGTATGTATACAAAATTTCAGCTTAAATATTAAACTAAAAATGGACAAAAATGGTAAAAATTAGAAATGTGTAATAGTTTAATAATCCGCTAACACGTTAAACATAAATGGAGTTATTGGTCAAACGGGTAAATTATCGGACTGCTAATGCAAGCAATGTTCTAACCCCCAACGGTGGAATTTATTTTTTTGTTAAAATTGTTTTTAATATGTATTTAACTATTTACACTTTAAAATGGCGTACATAGTCAAAACGTTGTCCAAGCGTGAAACATTGGAAACTATTTATAAATGTATTTTGACTTTGTGTTTTAGATACAAGGCATTGGACATTACCGAAAAAAGTGAAAATCCGTAAGAAACTTGTAATTTTTGTTTTACAATAGAATAACAGTATTGAAGGACATGTAAAACTCAAAAAATGTTTAGTTTCATTTTTGCATTATACCGGTGTCCCGTTGTTTCAGTGGTTTTTTAAAGGTATCGTTGTTATTATCAAAGATAGAAGTTTGCTGTTTTTACAATCACATACTACTTTGTTGACCTAGATTTCATGGCAAAATCGAAAATTTTGTATCTCCTTCTGTTGTCGACTTATAGCGAAACGCCGAAACTTCGATATTTATACACTTTTTTCAAGGTCTTATACTTCGCTTAATACTATTATATTTCGTCAACGGTACTCATATATTGCTAAATGCCGAATTCAGTGGCGTGCTTAGAATTTTTCTATGGAGTCTGGTTTTTGAGTAATAATATAAATTTTTAATGGGAATCATAGTTGGCTTGGCAACCATCAGCTGCAGTTTGTTCTTAGGTTTTAAAAAATATAAATATAGACATTCCTAAAAAATATCTTCCAAATATTTTTTTTCAATAAGGTGGTGCCCCAGCCCATAATGCTTTGGCAGTAAGCAATTACTTAAAAAACCGTTTCCCAAATCGTTGGATTACAACATCCGGTTCGGTGTTATGGTCATCACTCATCACAGTCTCCAGATCTATCAATAGTGGATTTCTTCCTATGGGGTTTTTTGAAAAACATAATTTATCAAAACTGTCATAATCTAGCCCTATAGAGTGGCGATAAATCTTCGTGGGATTTTATGTTATGTTTTGTTTTGTTTTTTTTTTACCATTCTTCCCAAAGTTCGGAGTTTATGCATTACAGTACCATTTTCATACTTCAATGCCTTAATGTTCATAACTGTTGGATCGCCTACCATTGTACCAGGGCGAATAGATGGAAAATTGTTTAACGTAGAAAAGCTTCAGGAAAATATATGTGTGAAATATTCAAACTGGTAAGGAAATGTACTACGTCAAGCACTTTTACAATCTTCGATGCCGGTAAATGAATGAATGTTTTTGGTCTTATAAAATAGAATAAAACAGGTAATGTTATATATTCACTCATTGTATTTTTTTTTTCAGTAAATGCTTACAATATTATGATTTCAACCAAAAGGGTAAATTAATTATAAGATTAATATAACTTGATTTGAAGATAGAAGGTTGACCTAATTACTAATTTAAATTAGTGTATGATTTGCATTACAATACCATGGTAAGGGTGATTATTTCATCTGATATAAATTAATATCAATGATAATTTGAAAGTTAATATTACATCACAATCTTGTTATCTAATGTAGAAAGGTTTCTTGATTTCATTTTTGATGTATTTTATTTTGACATTATTTCACACCTGTAATGTAGCATATTGTAAGATAGATGCTCCCTTGCAGTGGAGCGTCGTAATTCGGTTCTGGCGTAGAAGTGCTAAAATGGTCACCTTGGGGAGTTAACCGTTGTAACACTAATGTATGTTTATCCTTGAAATACCGTGCCTGTTATGAAATATGTTACCTTTTGGTTCATTAATTGTAAATGCAGACCTTTATTATGTTGTGATGTTTTTACTTACACTACAGTTAGCTAACTGTATAACCTGGTGATCATCATTTATGAGAGACAGACCTGTATTAAATAGTACAATATTACCACATTGATTTATTAAGGTTAGAATAGGGTGAGAGAAATTTAGCTCTTTTAATAACAGTATCATCTTAATACGTATTGAGCTAGGTATTTATAACAAATACTTGCACGTTATTTATGTTGTTATTCTTGTTGTAGTATGCGATAAGGTTATTATTTCGTAGTTATTTTCCGTATACGCAATAAAAATAGCAGAACTACTTTGCACTTGCTTATAAAGTTATATAGTGTGTTTTATTGTGTTCCTTTATTTTATCCTCCCTTAGATACCTGCAACACATATATCCCATAACAACTCTTTCAGACAACGTAAGTGGTTGTACCTGGTATCTCATAATGATCATTTGGCTTATGTAAGTTCGCGTATTAAGTTTGTTTTCGTTGTGCAGTCGCTAGACTGGCTAGGGTGTATTACAAGCTTCATTCCATAAAAAACAATAGGCTTCTTTAGTTTGCGAATTGTAGATGATAAAGTTATGCACTATTAACTTCGTTTTGTAGTACAGCGCAGACACATTCATTTTTGGCGATAAAAGAGCTGACTAAAGATCCATAGTAGTGACTCTCGACAATTGGAAAAATTTTAAAAGCCCCTCAATACCAGACGTTCTTTCTTGAAATATCTTCTGTGTTGATTCGATTTTCAGGTTTAGGTTTTCTCTTTCCTGTAGTCCTTGTACGTACCCTCTTACCCAATTTATAATTCCTCGTTCTTTTAGGCCTAAAGTCCCTGCGAACAGTTTCTTGCACACTCTTACTCCTTATACGCCCTTCGTGGTGGATCTTGTGTTCCTCGCCTCCTTTTAACACCTACTTTGACGAAATCCTTTACATACATTTTCTATTCGTTCCAAAACATTATTGTCCAAAACTTATTATAAAGCCGTTGCCCCATTTCTTCACTTAATCTTTGACACTTAAGTTTGGCGGTCTTTTGTCCAAGTTTGCAGCTACAGGAAAGTAAAAGAAATCTAGCTGATTTTTGCACTCTGGCCGCCTTTTCTTTTTGCCTTCGTATTTTACACCTTGCTCTCTGTACTTCTTGTTTATAAATTGATCCCATCTATCTTCCTTTTGTGTTATTGAAAGATCTTTTTCTTTTTAATGTTGGTTCAGCGTCATTACCAAAACGTTCCTTGTCAGCCTCAGTTTCGTTGATACCATTATTATAATTATTGTCATTCTGAAAATCTAAGTTAGAAATATTACCAACAGTAATTAAATCCCTTAAATTCATTCAATCATTTTTAGAGTCCTTTGGGTTGACGTTAGTAATAGTATTCGAAACACTAATATTTATTTATAGACCTTCTTCAAAAACTACCTTTGTTGGTTTCAGTATCTTTTGTGCTCGAAACAATGACATGGAGAATTCCTGAAAAAAAACACGTGCAATCCTAAAATGAAATCAATGAATGCTTTCCCTTAAAAAATGAAATTGCCTAACTCCATTTCTTCACGTACTGTCAATAATAAAGACTAATAAGTAAAATGCCTAACTCCAGTACAATTATTTGGGTAATATTTTTAAGATATTGAAATAAACGAAAGTATACCTTCATATTTACCTTATTATTTACTTGTTCTTCTACACACCTAACACATAAAACTTATTTATTAATAAAAATAACTCACCTGTTGTGCTACTATTTAAAAAAAAAGTGTAGAGTTAGGTAAATTTCTTTTTAACGTTTATCAAGACAAAGATAGGCAAATTTCTATTGTTTCCATTTAAAATTAACCGGTAGTGTTGACAATCTACAGCTTTGTCAGAAGGTGGCTTAGATGTTATTCTAATGGATGGCACCAAATTCCCATTTCTGCCAAAAAATGAAGTTGGGCACTTTTCTTACTAGGGCTACGATATCTAAAGAAGTTTCAAAGATTCTGATATTTAGTACACTTGGCCTTCAAATGAGTGCTTTACCAGTTTTATATTATGTTTTTCGTTACATTGCACTGGTTATTATTTATCATTATTTTTTTGGTTGCGGAATTATCTATTGTTAGCCTTTTGCGTTCGAGGATATTCTGGAATGCCATTTTAATAATATTGAATCTATTAAAGATCTACTTATTAGGTACTCGTTACTAAATGTCACAATCTCCTGAAAATGATATCTAATATCGAAATCGATTGTGTATTATAAATACAAACAAGTGTTTCAAGACCAATCGTGTTAGTCTACCAAAGTTGAGAAAACATTAATTACACTATAAACTAAATACGCGTAAAAAGTGTTAATTTTTAGTTGTTAAAATGTATTAAGAGATCTGTAAAATTTCGTTTAATTCTAAAAACTCTACAACGTAGTTGTTTAAAATAATGCCCATGCATCATTCTGCAAACAAAATTATTAATAAATAAATATTGTATATTTGACAGATTTCAATGATGACCAGCACCATAACATAATTAAATTTAGTTCTTGTGGATCAAACTCAGGCGTTGGACCATTTTACAAACGAAATTGGTGTATGAATAATGATTTTGGGTATCTTTGTACTCAAATGATGTTAAACTACGTAAACCATAAAACTTTGATCCTGTCAAGGCAATATGTTTGGTCGATTTTATAACGCATGTAGTTCTTGCTAATTCAGGTAACGCGTTTTTCTCTTAATTATGATATGAAAAAATTTAAGCTAGACCATCATAGAATTCAACACCCCCCATGCATCCTCCTAAGTGTTCCTCTCCTTTAGCACGTTAGGTTAAACTTATCCTGTCCAGGACCACAATTACGAGAAAAAGATTAGTTCCCTCCCAAGTAATGCGATTTTACCAACGAAATTGGTGAATAAATAAAGTTTTAAGGCCTTTTGGGCCTCAAACATGTATCCTTAACTGATTAATCGAAACAAAAACATAGTTTTTCCAGTATAGTGTCCCTAAAAAGACGTTGAACAAAATATAACCCGAAAACTTAGTCTTTGCTCCTTAAACTACCTGATTTAAATTTTTTTGAAATTTAAACATGAGAAAGCTTTGTAATTAAGGTTTTTCTTGGCTATTCTATAGATAGTAAGCTACTAAGAAATTTACATTTTACTAGGGCCCACTTATTCACCTAGAACGTTTGACCTCGACTCTAGTTTATTATATTCAATAGTGGTCAACTAAAATAGAAAAGGTACTAGGGTACAAGATTTTACATACACTTTATCCCAACTTGATGATGTTGCATGGAAATTTGAGAAACTACAAGAGATAGAAAAACAGTTAGATGGTTTAACGTTAGGATTGCTCGCAGATTGATTATAGCTCTTTAGTTTTTTGAGAAAATGAAAAAAATTAAATGTTACTTTTTTGAGAGAAGGCCATAGTTTCTGAAAATTTTTTGATTCTGTTAGAATAATTTTGCAGCAATTATTTAGGTGATATCCGTGTGTTTGATTAGATTCTGTTTTGCATGTTCTAGATTGTTGGTACATTAAATAAAGGAAAAAATCACAAATGCATTGGTATCACATCTGACACTTTTTGTCGAGTTGCATACAATGTTTTTTCTACGTCTATACAAAAGAAAAAAATAGTTTTACTAAGTGGCCATAAGTGTAGATAAATAGGAAATTAAAATATAATAATCTAATATGTAATATATAATTATGATTGATTATGATTGTTGGTGTGATTTTATAGATAGTAAATTTAACGACGTTTCATTTCCGAGTATACTGATTCTTGGTAGGGTGTCATCTTCATCACTACTATCATTCAAATTTTCAATATTTCTCATTTGAAGCTATAAAGCTATTTTTACAGTCGCAATTTTTTATTTACCTAAATTTGCAAACCAGAATAGATTTTAGTGGGTAGCTAAGAAATCTATGTATTAGTGTTTAATGCGTATCCGATTTTTGGTAAAAAAAGTACAAACATATAGGGATAGAATGCACACGAAACAACCTTCATACATGAGATCGTAACAAAATGTACCTTTTTGATAATTATAAACTACTTTAAATGAAAAACAAGTTTGATTACTTAAAATTTAACTACAATAATATTTAATATTTATAAAATGGCCTAATTACGTTTCACCCAATTAAACAATATCAGTTTAAAAAAGGAAATCAAAAACGTAATACTGACATTTGTATATTTGCATTTGCACTGTTGCACCTTTTAAATTAGATTAGTACGAATGCGTAGCGTGCAAGTAGTAGTAAGGCACCATCCCCTTTTTTTGTGACGTCATGACCACGCCCACTTACACTTTTCACCCTGACGCCCACGTGGGAACGTATTTTGACCTTGAGGCTGACCTCGGATTCGGCCTTGGGGTTGACCTAGTGCATGACCTTGGAGCCGGCCTTGAGCCGAAAAAATGGAGCTCAGGACCTCACCTTCACTCTCAGCTCTATCCCAATTTACAATTATCACATTATAATTAGTAGGAATATTGGATTGTATCTGCACCACAGGATCCGTAAATAATTTGAAAAGGTCCTTTGACTCATATACAATGGTTAAATTTTCACGTTCGCCAAACTTATCCCAAAAAGAGTTTAACATTAGCTTGGCCAAGTATCTTAAGCCGGGGTTTTTCTTAATGTTCTTTCCGTCCAGCTAAATTCCCTCTTTATTGTAATATTCCATTATGTAGTCCAACTTCTCGGCTTCTGACGTACAATGGCTAGGCCACCCTGAACATTCTTGCTTGAGTTTCAGGAAATTATCGATGTAACCACTAAACAATCCACTCTGTTTCATGGCTTTGCCATATGCGGTTACCTCATAATCCCCAATCTCTAAAACATCCATAACATTATTGTTTTTATCGATAGCCTTACGTAACTAGTCCGCTACAAACGTTCCTAGAAAACTGCGCTCGGGTTCACTATGCCCACATTCTCCTTCATTTAGCTCTGCATCACAAGTCCTACATAACACAAACATCAACTTGGTATGCATTTTTAGGGGTAAAACGGGGCGATACAGATCAGAGGGCGGTAGTACTCCACATTTAACTAAACCCTCCACCATGTGCAATTAAATGTTCTTACAATCTAAGCCTCTGTGAATTTTCGGTATTATTATTATTTTTTTTTTTTTATATGTTATAAGGCAGCAACACCTAGGTTATTTGCCTTTAAACTAATGCTGTAGTTATACTGTACGATATGACCTTTTATAACTTATTTTATTAGATTTGATTTAATAGGTTCGTCTCCTGTAACATACTAAATATTCTACCCAGTTTGTCTGGTTCTAAGTTTAGATCGTTCTCTATCCCGTTAGTAATGCTTAATCTTAATCTCATATCTCGGTATTTGTCACATGTTTCGAATATATGTCTTATAGTTAGTGCTACATTGCATTTTTTGCACATGGGTTGGTCTAAATTCTTAAGCATATATGTGTGTGTGAGCTTTGTGTGCCCTAATCTAAGGCGTGTTATTACGACGCTATTTCTTCTTGGCATTTCAGGAAATGGTTTCCTTTCGTGGGCTATCGGTATAAATGCTTTTAAAACTCTATTCTCTGTTTGCCACTCCTGTTGCCATTTAGCCCATAATTTGTTTTTTATATTTCTCTCTTCTAGTTGGAAGGGATTCTCTATACTTAAGGTTTGTATAGCGTCTTTTATTCTATTTTGCATTGGTTGGTTTAGTTTCTTTGGGGGCTCATCTCGGCTTTTGAATAAAATTTTGTTCATATAGTGGCAGCGTTGTTTTTGTATAGTTACAACATATTTCAATAGCTGCCATGTTCTCCTGTATTTTAGTGGCAGTATTCCTGCTTCAACACAGAGGCTACTAACAGGAGTAGTAGGAAATACCCCTTACACACGCATTTTGGATGGTATCAAGTTCTTTTAGATTACTTTTGGCTGCAGACCCATATATAATGGAGCCGTAGTCCAGAACAGGCAATGTGAGGGTTTTATATAGCCGTAGAAGAACTTCTCTATCTGCGCCCCAGTTGCTATTTGACAAACATTTTAGTAAATTTAGGGAATTCCGTGCTTTTTTTGAAATTGCTTCTATATGTGGTTTCCACGATAAAGATTTGTCGATTATGACTCCCAAGAATGCACGTTGCGTTACACACTTTATTTTGGTTTCCTTTAAAATCAAGTTTGGTGGGTGATGTGAATGCCTCAGTTTGCAAAAGCGAATGCATTCCGTTTTTGTTGGAGATATTTTAAACTCTACTGTTTCCGCTTCTTTCACTATTGAGGCAACTGCATTTTGTAGTGTTGCATTATGGGATTTTTCTCCCTCGCTGTGTGCGAAATCATCTACATACATGCAGTACCTTACTGAAGGATGTAGTTTACTGGTTAGACCGTTTACAGCGATTAGGAATAAAGTTACCCGAACACAAAACTTTCGTTTTGTTAGGAATGACTTAATAAATTTAAACATGTTTCCCCGCGTCTCCCATCTATACAATTTTTCCAAGATTCCATACTTCCATACAAGGTCGTATGCCTTTTCCAAATCGAAAAACACTGCTGTGCAGTGATGCCTTTTATAGAATATTTCTTGTATAGTGGTGGCTATGACACGTTGTCTCTAGTAGAGTATCCTTGCCTGAACCCTGACTGGTATTTGTCTAGTAACCCATTTCTTTCTAAATAAGCCACTAGCCTCTTGTTTACAATCCTCTCAAGGATTTTCCCCATGCAGCTTGTTAATGAAATCGGGCGATAACTACAGGGTTCTAGAGGGTTCTTATCTTTTTTTAATATTGGCACGACAATTGATGTTTTCCAGCAAGTTGGATATTGGCCTTCAGTCCATATTCTATTGTAGATATAGAGTAAATCTTCTAGGGCAGCTTGTGGCAGGTTTTTAATCATTGCATATGTGATCTTGTCTATTCCCGGAGAAGTTTCTTTTACATGTTTTAGTTCTAGCATTAGATCTTCTATTGGAAACAAATCGTTATATCCATAGCCTTGATTGTCCGTATCCGTAAAACTTTTTTCCCTAGCGATTCTGTTACTCTTAAACGGTTCGTCGTAATTATCTGCTGAACTGACTCTTTCAAAATGTTTTGCAAATTTTTCGCTTAAATGCTTTGGTTCTGTTATTATCACACCGTTCTCCTGTAGCTTTAGAGATGCTAAGGGTATATTTTTGCCAGTTATAGCTTTTACCTTCTTCCAAACATCTGTGGTTGGTGTATGAACCTTAATACTAGACACATAGTTTGCCCAAGATTGTCTTTTTGCTTCTAGTATTTTGCGTCTGGCTGCTGCTCTCTTTTGTTTAAAATTAATCAAATTGTCCATTGTAGGGCTATTAATAAATGAACGTAGAGCGCGTTTTCTGGTTCGGATTGCATTTGCCACCTCTACGTTCCACCACGGAACTGGAGGTTTATTTATTCCTACTCCGCTTCTCGGTATCCATTTTACTGCTGCTTCGATTATGCTTTCCGTAAAACTATTTACTAATAAGTCAGTGTCTAGCTGTATATTGAGTGTTGGTACACATTTTTTGAAATTTTCCCAGTTTGCCTTATTTAAATGCCACTTTTCAGGCAGTATCCATTGAGATTTAGCGTTTTGTGTGGACAGTATGATTGGTAAGTGGTCACTTCCATGTAGGTCTTCCAGTGGAGACCATTCATACTGTAACGCTGTTTGTGGTGAGGTTAAGCTTAGATCTATAGCCGAAAAGGAGTTGGATCTCGCATTGAAATACGTAGCTTTTCCACTATTTAAAAGCATTATGGGGGCCGTATCCAGTAAGGTTTTCACCACTTTTCCACGACTGCCTAGTTTTTCTGAGCCCCATAACGGGCTATGTGCATTAAAATCTCCCAGTAACAGAAACGGCTTAGGTAGCTCAGTAATTATGTTTTCCATATCTTTTTGATTCCAATCACGGTCAGGTAGATACACATTGCAAACTGTTACCTTCAATGGATACTCGATTTTCACAGCAACAGCCTGAATATCTGTTTTTAAGTTGATTTTATGGAAAATGCAGCCATGTTTGAGAAATATGGCTACACCCCCCTTAGCTCTTAGATTCTGTATCGTATCGTTCCTAACACAATTATAATTTCGTAGGCAAAACCTATCCTCTGCTTTGAAATGTGTTTCTTGCAGAGCTATTATTGCCTGATCGTGTCTAGATATCAAGAGTTTTAGCTCGTCCGTGCTTTTGACACAGCCATTACAATTGCATTGGAGAATTTGTTCCATGGTTGGTTTTAAAATAAATTATATAAATTAGTAATACTAATGACTAGCACATTTGGTATTGAACGGACTAACAGAAATTAATAAATTAACATAAAATATAAATTTTTAAAATATGGATATCACAGATTATCAAACGAATAACTAAGGACTAATATAAAAAATATCACAGTTATAAAATTATATAAAAATATCACAGAAATAATATCACAGTGCTTTGCTCTTTATTCACAAAGACTTTTTGCGGGGGCCTCTAGGTTTACCCCGTTGCCATCCTGGCTTCTTTTTTCGAGTTTTGATCTCTTTAATCAAAGTTTCGTCTATAGAAGCGCTACTAGATTCATCAGATGGCGACCTGTCAGTAACTACTTGTCTTTTTCCCCACGAGATTCATCCTCCATTACTTCTATGGGAGATTCTATGGTGGATGGGTTGGTGGGGTTTTCAATATTATGCAGCTCTAGTCTTATAATATTCTTAATTTGAGATACTAGCGTTTTCCTTTCAGATTGATCTGATATTTCGGAGGCGCTTTTAACTATCGAAGCGGTGTGTAGCGTGATTTCTTCCCTAATAATTTTCTTTATTTCAGGTAGGATATCCTGGAGAGGAGTCGTGCTTCCATCTGTTTTATTATTATTATTATTATTATTATTTAAAGTTAACACATGTTGGTATGTTACATTATACATATGGTCCTTAAGACAAGTAAGTATAATAAGAGTTTGTAATACACTTCACGTAATATCCGTAATGTGTAATGACCTATATATATATATATATATATATATATATATATATATACATATCTCTTCACTCTTCACTCATCTTAAAAACATAATTACTTTGGGTCTCAGTCGCGTGTCGATCTACAAGTTTATACCGATCTTTCTCCGACATCTGATCTGCACAATAATATTCAGGTGCAGGCAAAGGACCCTCATAATTCTGATTTGCGGATGTGTTGAAGAGAAATGGGAAATATCCCTTGGACTCGGGAAAATTGAAAGTTTTCGGAAATGCCGAGTGGTGATGGAATGAAATTAAGGGAGTCAATAAACTTGATATCGTCGCATTGAATGGAGATTAGTTTTAGACCGTTGGAGATGACTTTGGGTCTCCATCGGTTATTATTAACTAACATGCATCTAAGCAGAAAACATCTATCGTACCCCTTCATGTTATGAGCAATGCTTGTAACTTTAATTTTTCGCGCTTTCTCGGCAACATACGACAGAAACGATTCAACAGGATCTTCCTGAAAATGTGTCTTAGACGCTCTTTCGCTCTTTCGCTACACATCGGACATCGCTCATCCAGATTGTCGGTGCATTGGATACAAACAGAGCAAACATTCACAGTCACACATAGATTGGGCTCATGCAGAAATCATTCGTCCCCTCATACTCCTTCTCCTGCATTCTAAATCGTAAAAGATGAACA